>JAUMHH010174311.1:0-15764 GCA_032359455.1 Chlamys rubida | reverse complement strand
TTCACAAATTATTATCCGTGGTTATAGGGCCTTTGCAACCTGCCAATACCTTTCTCAACTCCCTGGGGAGCATACAGTCTGTGCTGCCAATTCGGTGCTCACAGCTAGCACTGCCAAACCACGTACTCATTTACAGCCAAGTAGACTGAAACAAGTGGAGTAAAGTATCTTGCTCAAAGATACAACAGAGTTCTGTGCTGCGACTCGAATCCACGAGCCCGGCGTCCTACCACTAGGCTACCGTGCCTCTTCAATGTACTGTTTGAAAAAGACACCAAAGAAAATTCCCTATTCCACAGAGGGTTCCAAGTGATTTATTCTTTCTTACAAAGGATGGGCGTATTAAAAATAATGGCATTTTTCATAAGGTATCATGGAAAATTCCACCAATAAAAACGATTTGACCAGCGTTTTGAAGTAGGGAAGTGGTGTCAGGGTCCCATTGTTTATACCATCATACTGCAATGATATAGGGGCGTGGTGGGGTTGTGTGTGTGTGTGGAAAGATGATATGGGAGCAATTAAATGTAAAATTCAGTTAAAGCATGCAATTGCAGCGTAGTTTTTTTCTTGGTTATGGATGTTTCATGCAAACTTTTATTGAAATCATCACGGCAATTATAAAGAAGAAGTGAAAAACGTAAAAAAATCGGCCTATTAGAACTTGATTTTAAGTTTGCAATATATTTTTTTGTTTTCAAAATGGAGGCTGTGGCGGCCATATTGGACAAAATGTTGGAGCTAAAGCTTAGGTGACCTAAAATTGTTGTAAAAGGTCACTACTGGTAAATTTTGCTCAAGTGACCTAAAATAAATAAAGACCACAGAATTACTTCAATTCAGTCTTTGGTACTTTTACCAGGTAAAGCACAAACAAAACAACATTTAAGTATTAGTTTTTATTTTTATTTTTGATGATTCTATTTCATATTTTGCTTAAAAAATCAAACACTGTTGTACTGTACAGCTACTAGTTAGTAGAACGTTCTCCTGCCAACAGGGCATTCATTTCGGGATCACAAGTTCATTCAGAAGCAAAATATTTGCTAAATTACATTTGTGAATGAAACACGATTGTCCTTGCATACAAAAGGACAATTTTATAAACAAAATGTACATCTGGTAGAAAGCCTAATATCAAATGTACAGCTTACATCATCGGTAATGATTATCATCATCCCTGCTACGATCCTCGCCCCGCACCATACCATAACATGTACAACAATTTAATGGTCTAACTGTTGGGGAATTAGCATGTTTTTATGGGTGTTGGTTAAGTCCTGGATGTAACACAACAGGGCCATTTTGTTCAAAGCTTTGCTAGCGATAATAACTCAAATTTCCAAAGTGATATATTGTTTCTTCAAATTGTTTAAATTTACATGTTCTTTTGTTTTGCATTGTGAAATGGTTACTTCCAATGCCTACACAACCTAAACAGATGAGGATAACAATTTTCATGTTTTTTCCTGAAAATATCTCATTGGTAAACCTTAACCCTTTCACCCCTATGCAACATTATTAGAATCTATCATGCATTTATCAGGATCAATTAATTATGATCTACAGTGGTGAAAGGGTTAAGTTGTTATTAGACTAACCAGGCTTTGAACACCTTGGCCCCGGTTGTCAAACGTAGTATATGGTCATTGCTCTATAGCGTCACGTGAGATTTCAATAACTGTAACACAGTATATTGGGTCAGACGCTGAGGTGCATTTCCTCACAATGCTCCACTTAATATGTCACTATAATACAGTACAAAAGTCTCACAGCTATTGGTTGTGATCGTGTAAAATAATAGCTTCCGGCACCACAAACGTTCATAAACATAGAAACTTTCTGAAATTAAGATTTCCCATAGGAAAGTATAATTGGATTTAAGGAAATTTCTGAAGTTAGGGGACGTTGGTGAAACTAGAGCAAGGACATAGTCTTTAAAAAGTAGATGGGAAATACCTTAACTTAGGCTTTCCATACGAAAGCGTTATTGGAGTTGAGGAAAATCGTAAGATAAAGAAAGTTTCATCTATTTCAGTAATGCTTTCTTGTGGAAAAGTGTTCGTTATTTCCTTATATTAAGGAACATTCATGAAACTGGGATCAATACCTAGTCATTAAAACACAGACAAAAGGGTAATTCACAATGCACCTCTATATGCCTAGACCACATAAAGTCTGTTACACCTTATTTTACTGCACACACCCTTGTATTACTTACAAGTAATATCCTATTTCATTTGCATCCCTCATCTGTAACCAAATACACAGGCTCCTGTGTCAGTCTCGTGTAAATAATCTTAACCCTTGACTGTATCACACAGGTTTCAGCACCATTCACCAGTAAATATACAGACTGTAATGTTTGCTTACAGCTACCAAATCTGGCCAGGAAATCAGCATGATGACATATGCTGTTTATTCCTTACAAGTTTGTCCGGTTTCTGTCTTCTTTGTTGCAGATCGTTTATCAGGGTTTAGATTTCACCAGTTTCACATATAAAATACAGTTAATAAATGTTACCTGTGCTACCAAAATGATTGTGTAATGTTCACACACACACACGGAGTTGGATTTTACTCACTCAGTAATTCACTAAATTAAGATATTGCTTATGAAGTGACTTGTGAAAAAATCATCAGATACAATATATGGTAAAGGAACAAGAGAATCTAGGTTCCATACTTGATGCAATTCATATTTTTGTTTTGATGGACAAATTACCATATTCGTAAAAAAAAAGGTAACTGTATTAGGCACATAATTATGTTTTGCAGAGGAAATGGTTGTATAATTCTATCTTCAATAGAAAGCTATTTGTCTAAATCAAACTACCTGTTACCCCAAATCCAATATAACCAAACTTTCAATTACACAAACTTCAGTATTATCCTTAATAAATAGCTTACTTCCATATTCTGTGAATAGTTTTCCCAATGACCACTTATCTGATAAATTCATTTGTCTCCCATTGGTTCAATGGACTCTACTCTACAATGTTCTAAAAAGTTCTTGTAACGAAAGTCAATGTAAACAATAATTCTTAGAATTCATACCGACTACTTACAAAGCAACTGCTTCCCTATCAAGGTCTTGTTATGTGTCGAGCAAATGGTAAAATTAAACAGTTGTAAAATAATTAGAACAGAACACTATAAACTCTGCCTCTAACAACCTAATTCTGTACACTTACAATGTATACATTCCACTCTTATACGGACAAGTCAACTTGTAATAGTTAAGTAATTCCTCAAAATCTTGAGACATGTAAAATGCTCAGTGATTGAAGGAGCAAGAAGGATATGACAGATGGATGAATGGACAAACGTAAAAATTATGCACCAGATAAAAAAGCAGAAATAATAGCCAAGATGGGTAATCATGAGGACTACAGGTAATTAGCATGAAGACATATGCAGACAAAGTTCTATGTGAATAATAAGCATCACACAAGTGAAAACAAGCATGACATTTTTTACCTTCTCTACATGTTCATATGTACCACAGAAACAAAATGCAGTTAAGCAGAACTTCCGACATGAAGGGTAATAACTAGTTTCTTATTATTTCTACGCTGAAAAGTAATTTCTGTTTCCTTAAGTTTGCATTACAACTTTTTGGAGGCTTGGGAAATTAATTGAAACAAATTCTTACCCTTCAAATAACTGTCATTTAAAAAATTGTATTATGCTCTTATATTATTGAAAGTGGGTTAATACCTTAACAGACAAAACATGAAACAATCACACCAAGTATTGAAATGATAAAATGATACAACCTAACATGAAGTTTTGTCGGAAATATTCAACCATTCCAAGAATTACAAAGATTTAACATTTGACCCCTTTGTGTGACCTTTAACCTGGGATCCAGACATGGAGTGAAACATTACACACTGTCCAGTCAAAGTTTTAGTCTCTCTTAGGTGACAGCTTCACCAAGCATGACAATGAATAGACCATTGACCCATTGATGAAGGCAGGAAATTTTGATGATCAATATTTGATTTTAAAAGTTTCACCAAACAATATTGAACTGTTCCGAAATTCTGGTCCTGACAACCTTACAGTTATTCTATGTTTGCTTTATGAGTGCATCATCTGTCTGTGAAGTTTCATAAAAAAATGATTAACCCTTTCACCACTGTAGACAAAAATGGACTCATCCAGATCAATGCATTGAAGAGTCTACTAAAGTTACAAAGGGGTGAAAGGGTTAAACTGCCCAGAAATAATATGGCCTAGAAAAGCCTCAACATGATTTGACCCCTTGGTATGACCTTGACCCTAGAAGTATAAATAAAAGAATTGTTTGCGACACATATTCCTGTAATGATACATCCATTTTTACAGTTTAATATCATAAACTTCCCCCCCGATTCAGAAGTACATCTGTAATGACCTGGGAAGGAATATGGGACAGACATGGTGTCCATGGTCAGGGATTATTTAAATACCCTTCAATTCTGATGGTTTGGCCTACTATGTTCACGTCATAATAAGTGTATCAGGTGTGAATTATTATTTTCTATAGAATATGTGTATACACATTTTTATTAACATCATACCCAAGATCAGTCAAGTTAGTCTAGCTAGGCAACTTGCTACAAAAGTTGTCCATTTACCAATTAAATTTAAATTGTGTCAAATTTTTAGCTGTTAAACTCAAATTGTGTCACATTTTGACGGACAATGAGCTATGTTGCAAATATTAGATCCAGACAATAGCATTGCAGTGTCTGTCTAAAGTGCATGTCTATTCATTGCATGCTTATTATTGTTTGGGTGCAATTTAAATCATTACAATGCCCATCAGGTCACACATTTTGAACAGCTGAGATTATTTAAATGAAAATTATGAATTTATATCCTGACTGGAAGCTCTATCACACACAACTTACTTTTGTTCCACAAACTCATTTCATAATTTCAAATTTGAATGAAGAGTAAATAATTTCTATTCTAAAGTGAACTAAAAATTAAGTCTTAATGATTACATTATTTTTTAACAATTATAGTATGCCTCTTAAAGCTACATTTCCTAAAAAACACACTTCTAATCTCATCAAAATGACTACCTCTCATCTTACAGATATCTCTCATAAAATTTGATGAAAATAATCTTTATGGGGGGCATAGCTTTGTGTACCTATTTTTGCTCTCACAACATTTATATGCAAATAGAGAAAGTGACCTAGCCACAGGAGGCTAAAACCTGCTTGACTTGTGCTAACTAAGCACATTAAAGGCCGACTGGCTAGGCAGTGGCTTTGCTTTATTAAGTCATTCACCCCTGAAATTTCATAATGAACTATTCCAACCTTTGAATTGGAAGAGTTCAAATGTGTCTTCAGGGGTGAATAAGTTTAAACGTTTTACTGAGGAGTTACCAAATCAAACAGGCTCTTTTTGTGAACTTTTCCATTTACCTTGTCCCACACCACTTTTCACTTTTAAGCCTATATACATATAGATTTTAATTAGAGACTTTTTCATTAATACTTGTCCCTGGCATTTAGAATTCAGATCTATTCATCAAAATAATTCATTATATATCAGGAATACATTAAAGATTTCCTATATTTGGAAGGTAAATTTGAAAATGTGGCTTTCATGGAACACATACACTACATCTAACCATGACATTAGGGACATTGTCTCCGTCTGTACAATACATCTAGGCTAAATAGCTGCCAGCCACACAAAGCAGAAACTAAATAAGGGAAAGATAACTCAAAAATACACACAAAGAAATAAACCTAGATTTAATCATAACCATATTTCAGACAATAATGTATTTCATCCACACCGACTCACTGTATTGTCTATTAATACAAGGAGTTCATGTTTTTATAATAAAATTTCATGACATAAATAATGATAATTGAACAAGCCAAAAAAAAATCACAATTGAAAATTCAGAATGTATATGATACACAATGTAGTTAATACTACCAAGCCTAACCCAGTCCTGACACTGCCAACATTTACAAGTTATCATACAAACTGCAACAAAATGAAATACAAATTAATTTGTGAAAAGGTTGGATCTCGTCAGACTAGACAATTTTGTTAACATGTCAACAACAAAAGATGCTGTGGATTACTGATGAGAATGATCAGTAAAGCGCTATTATTACCACAATCACGAGTGTTATTAACACGATTATAGTACAAAGTCTAACAGTACAGAAAGGATACTTGAAATCCAATTACAATATTTATAACTATAATAATTGCAACAAGTACATCATTATGTATGCATTCTCAAAGATTCAGGTGTTGACAAATTGGAAAATTTACTTAGTACAAATAAACTTTTAAATATATGATCAACCTAAATAATGACAAGCATGCTTTACAGATTATGTCCGAGCTAACAAGATAACTATGTGTATGTACTGGTTCATAGATTACTTCAGCATTGTACAGTGTATTACCTAAACATGATTTCACAGAAGCAGATGTGTACCAGTGCAGGGTTAGGTGGAGTGATGGCTGATTGCAATGTACCATGCAATCCCTTAAGAAACAGATATTTTCTCCAAAAGATTTCCAGAAACAGAAAGGGAGACCTAAATAGAAAGTTTGCCAGGCAATTTTCATAAAAATTTGACAATTCTTTTAAAAGATGTTATCTGGAATCCATCAGCAAATTAGATTTGCAGCTTCATTATCAATGCATGAATTATACTGAGCATCAAATTAAGGCAATGGACTTGTAATTAAACACCAAGCAAGTTTCATATAAATCATGTAATTCTTTCAAAAGACATTGTGTGGAAATCTCTACCCCTAAGCTTACAGGTGATAAAATAAGATGGCCATATGTTACTTCAGCATGTGATACAACAACCAAACAGTTACATCTTTAATAATACATTAGACGACCGTAGGGAAAGTAATTTTGTGTCGGCCATGAAGTGTAACAATAAATGTGGGCAGAACCAGGGTGAGTAACTGAAGCAGCATTTTACCTTCTGTTCATCACTACAAAATCTCACAGGTGTACAGGCATAGGACGGGCTTGAAACACGACACAAGTGTTAACCTATACTTGTCAGACATTTTTTGGGGTTGTGGGGACTGGGTAACACATTGAAACAATTTTCCACAACACCAGTACACAGAAGATAGTTTGTTTAACGTTCATCTGGAACTGTAAGGACATATTGGCAAATTTTATCTTCACGCTCATACACAAAGTTATATATGACAATTGTTTTAAACTATAATTAAAACAATGAAAAAAAAATTTCAACAGTAAAATGTGTCTAATGGAAATAATCACAAAATTGAATTTAAATTCATTAATAAATAATATGAACACTTTAAAACAAACCTCCTGTGTACAACTGCACGCTGGAGTCCGTGTCTCACACAATATACAGGTACAGGATATTTACCTGTATAGTCGTCAACAGGTGTTAAAACTCTACACCGTCTCAGAGCAAATGTCAGAGCAATACAAGCAACAAAACTGGTGTATCTTACGACACTTTTTGTCTTTCTATGATACACTGTACTGTTATGATACAACTGGGAAATTGCAAACTATGACAACGATATGTAATGAAATTATTCTAGTCTAACACAGTCTTGTAAAATCCATCAGTAAAAATTTTAAAACACATAGAAATTATCAATCAATTAATGATATATGTGACCATAAGAGCATATGTTAGTACTTGCCAATCCATAATACTTGTTATAAAGCTATGGGTTAGTAATAGGAACTGCTTTACTTTGCTAAAAATACTTTTTTTTTGTAAATTATCACAAATGTTTTTGATGAAAATAATGTAGCAACTAAATATGTATCAGTATGCATAAAATTTATGTAACATGATAATCACGAGTGAAGGACGGCGGTCTGACATTTGCTCTCGGACTTGTAGCAGCATTGAAAGGTCTGATGGGTTTGATAGTTTCTTTATAAACATTGTATAGTGGTGTGTTTGGACTCCAAATAACCACAATGCATAGTGGGTTAAGTTGGATTGACCGCCATAACATGGGGTCACGGTTGGGTACCTAGATCTCTTTACCTAAACAAAGTCTTGCTTACACCATCCAAATGTAGTTCACTTTTACGTAAACATGGATAGTCCTTTCTGTACCTCTTAGGCCAGTAACGCTGTGATTACAAGTCGTACTCGATACTGATAGTGTATATCATTTGGCCCATGCTTCTCAGTGTCGAGAGCATTGTTCTCTAACAAACCAAAGACAGACCCAAGTCTCCTGGTCAAACTTTATATAATAGACACTGTTGCAACAAGGTACAATGAAACATCAATCGGCTTCATTCTCAACAAATTCTTTCGGTGAATAATTCCCAGTGACTGGTAGCTTAGAGTGCTCTACAATCACTACACATACAATCATTGGCTTTTCTCTCATTTACAAGACCAGAACACCCTGATCTAGATCTAACATTGCGGACAAACCTTCATCAATGAGTTAACTTACTTCCAATAACTTTAAAAACTTGCTTTTATATTTTATACTCTTTTCTAATTTTGCAATTCAAACAAAATTTCTTCCATGTCATCAATTTTGTTGAAAGAAATAATTTCCATCAGGTAATTTTTTTGAGACAGATGGAGTCCTAAAACTCTAACTCATCACACAAAGGTTTGAGGAGATAGCTGGTGTCCTAAACCCTAACTCATCACACAATGGTTGGAGGAGATAGCTGGTGTTCTTATAAGCCCTAACTCATTACACAATGGTTGGAGGAGATAGCTGGTGTCCTTAGCCCTAACTCATCACACAATGGTTTGCGGACATAGCTGGTGTCCTAAGCCCTAACTCATCACACAATGGTTTGAGGAGATAGCTGGTGTCCTAAGCCCTAACTCATCACACAATGGTTTGCGGACATAGCTGGTGTCCTAAACCCTACCTTACCTCCCAATGGTCTCAAGGACACTCTAGTAACACCTGTACTCAGTCCAAGACCTTCTGTATCCTCTAATGCTCAATCCTTTCCTACATATTTGAAATCCATACTACCCCTGTACTAGGAGCTCTATTCTGTGAAGGGGAGATAAGTGTGCAAGTCAGTTTTATTTCCTTCTGCTTACAGATCTGAGATTGACCCACCGTTTTTACACAACCACTATACAGTACAGTCGGTATATGACCTTTATCATAAATATACACATACAATGTAGTTACACAGTAATAGTCTAAGAACTCATGGCTTCAAGCATTGTATTAACAGAGTATTCATGAAATCCTTCTATCTCATGTCATAATGTCCACATCCGATAAGAAAAAACTAAATCTGCCGATCAACTTGTGTATCGGTTCTGACAAACACACACACATTTTGAATGCAAGTGGTTATGATGTTACTCAGTCCTCTTTATATTTTCTTATTGATTTCCAATCCGGTGATAAAGACTTGTCCGGTGTGACATGCCTGATCCGTCTAAGTAGGGAGGCCGTGACTACGGGTGTGAAGCAGAGGCAAACAGACAGCAGTTTGTTGGAGATGGGGGGCGTGTCCTTGGGCATGTGACCACACCCACTGCTGGAGACGCCCATTTGGGCCACGCCTACTCACCATTCACCATGTGCTCAGCTGGTTTGTTGCTGTTGTTGCCATTTGGAAAGCTTCCCTTGGCTTTTGATTCTGTCTCACTTCCACTTTGTAGATTGCCATTTCTCGCCGTAGGGGGAAACCTCTGGTTCGCCCCTCCCCCATTCTTCCTGGGCTCCCTCGGCTCCCTCTGTTCCCTCTGCTCCTTTGGATTAGGACCTTTGTTTGGTGGCCCCTGGGAAGCTTTACCTTGACTGCTGGGTGTGCTGGGTTTGCTGCCAGACTGGGGGTACGACTTACCACCAGGGCCGGGTGACTGACGTGAGGGCGACTGTGCCTGTTGAGGAGGCGCGGCTGATGTCTGGGGAGCGGCAGATTCACCTTTAGGGCGGGGGACCTGATTAGGCATGTTAGAGTTCTCAGTCTTAATGCCATTATTGCCCCCAGGGCGGGGACCACTGGGTCCACCCCCAGGGCGATAATTAGATACACTATTGTCCGTTTCTGTGCCAGATGCTGCACTACCGCTACCACGGAACTTGTTCCTTCTTCTGCGTCTCCTCCTTTCTGGTCGTCGCTCATCTGTTGACACAAATTTACATATACATTACACATCATAAAAGTTAAACAGAAAGCCAATCCTGTACTCTTTAAATAGGTACATAAAAATGTTAATGCAGAGATGTAAATACACTAAGTGTAACAGTCAAAACCAATTATGTAACATACATTATCTAATAAATAATATTTACAAAATCAACCACACATTTTGAAAGGTTTGTGAGGTGGGATTAATTTTAGGAATATTTAGGTTAAAGGGTTCACAATTAGACACAGTTGAGGGATGAGGGTTATTAACAAACCGGGTTGAACTTAAAGGGTTACTGTTAGAAAGGCTTTGGGGTACTAGGTTATTACGAGAATACTTATTGTTAGGTTTGAGGATGAAGAAAAGATTGTTGTTAAGACAATATAAATACGACAGACCATGTATACCTTGATCCTGGCTGTTTACACTGGCATTGTCAAGGACCGTGTCATCATCGTCTGTCATACGCCGACGTGACCTTTGATCCCTAGGATCTTCAGAGTCATAAGCTGCCAAATAGAGATGACAACTTCAGGTTTATTTAAGTTTCCTGGATTTTTTTTTTTTTTTTTCATGGCAAAAGTTTTTCTACAAAGTATAAATCAAACATATCCAGATCGTTCACTTTTCCACACATAGACAAACTTACTGTTCTGTTGGAATGGAGGTGCTTATATTACCTGCATACATGTAGGTGGGGTAATTCCCCGCTCCAAACACAAAACTTACCCACAGTCCTGTAGGAAGGATAGCCACCATAACCACGCCCCCGGCCACGCCCACCACGACCACCCCGTCCTCGTCCACTCAGAACACTGTCGGTAAGGTACCCAGTATGCTTCTGCTCCTCTGCCGTCACTTCTGCTGACCAGTCGGTCACGTTCTGACCACTCTCATCTCCTGTTTACACACAAAATTCAGTTATTTCCTGTTCGGGTAGATTTCTCTTTTCAAATGCCGGTAAATTTCTCTCCAAGATTCCCCCCCCCCCCCATTTTGCTACTTTAGGTAGTTTTGTACAATGACGTTACCAACTGAGAAGTATATTGCCAGGACTAGTACTGTATGATGTTCAGTGGCAAATGCATATTTCAGGGAAGTAACCAGTGATTTCTAATGTTACAATGTGTTTTCACAATGCAGGGATTCTGTTATCACTAGTGCACTTACTCCCTTCAGAAATACAGGTACACATTTAATATTTTCAACACATTATTAGACTTGACACTTCTTATATTTAGTTTTAGAAATCTGTGTTCTATTCAAGGTGTTGTTTAAACTTTTCCCCATTAGCATGTGTAGATATAATGGTGCATATTTTAATATTTGATTGTGATACTCCTTCTTATATCAACATACAAGTATAAATAGAAACAAGAGGTTATCTTAACCTTAGCCCCAAGGGGAGCCAAACTCTTCCTTTATTCAACAATAGATTTCCAGGATCAAGAATGCTTCATATTTAATCTGTATATATTTGTATATCTATATATGACTCTCCAGGAGTGGGCAGGGCCACAGTCATGCAATATGGTAGCATAATTGTATTTGTTTCTTCATGCCCAACAATACTATATATGGTTATGGGGTTGGGATCTCAACCATTTTCATGTTTATATAACTTAGGTGTTTTTCTTAACTCACCTTGGACCAGGTGACCTAAAAGACTCTTGCTATAGATAATGTCAGGGGAGATCATTCATGTATACCTATTTGAGGGGAAAGAATTTTAGTTCAGCAGTTTATCTTTAAAAGCACTAGTGTCCATCTACTTTCACTTTCACTTTTCGTTGCTGAGAGGTTAATCTTGTGGCATACCCGATATCATGCTCCGCCTCTCATTAGCCCAGCGCCGCCCAGTACCACGTCCCCTACCGCCTCGACCTCCTGACATTCTCCGCCTACCCCGCTCATCTGAGTATGGGTCATTACTGTCTCTGTATTCAAAAAATAAAAATAAAATTGTACATAGATTCTTCATTATCAGCTTGCTAATTCATTAAGCTCTTGAAGTAATCTTGTTGGTTCAAATAAAAGACTGCCACGTGCACTAGTCCACTACAAATTGACATACAAGATTTTGATATAGGGACATCAAAATTATACTCTTAGGTGTAGATTTTAGTGTCAGAACTTCACTGAAGCCTCAGTTCTGACACCTAATTCTACATCCTCGAGTAGGTCCCACCCACCAACACACGACAGACTGTAAGTTATACCATCACATCATCAAATGTCACAAGTTTTAGCAGCACAACCATTCAACAATAGGATTATATCATCAAATTTTGCAATAAATATCATGTGTCAAATTCCAGGATTATCCCTGATGTTCATTCATAATGAGAGAAGAGGGCTACTTTTACTAAATGATTTTAATCCTGATGAAGAAGGATAAATTCTTACATTCAAATCTATGGAGGTAATTAAGGGAGTTATTCTTACCTTCGATCCCGTGGAGGAGGGAAGTAGGGCCCAGGCTGTGCGCCTGATAAACTTTTTAATTGTTGGTCTATTTCTAACTTTTCCTTACGTAATAGTTCTACTTCCTGAAAAACAAAATTTAGATATTTGAGAATAATGCATGCTAAAAGGTAAGAAATGTGTTACTACAGGTGAGAACTTTGATTTGTTTCACAGGTGAAAACTATGTATGCTACAGGTACTAGACAAAACAAGTTGATCATTGGCCTCACTTAAATGCATCGGTAAACTTTTTGCCCAATCCAACTCTATGGCTAAGTATAAATTCTGAACAAAATTTTTTTTTGGAAAATTATCCAAAATGACGCACAAAATATTGCGAGCATTCCATAGTCCTCGAAAGACTTCAGTATAAAAAAATAGACGTCCAGACAAACCCGAGTATAAAAAGTAAACAAGAATTCCACAGGAGATCGTCTGCTGGATAACCGAACTACTCGGTAGTGAAGCGGACGTAAAGCCTTTCAATCAATCAATCAATCCACGGGAGTGGATGTGTCGCCTGCTCAGCACTTTTAGTAAGAAAAGTGTTTTGGCTTGAATTATCGCGTAAACAGATGTGCCAAAACTTGGAAAGTTGAAATTCGACAGAAAAACCCGAAATTTATGTTGAACATTATTGCTTCCAGCATTAACGTACAAAATTTGAAAGGAGTTGATTAAAAAATTAAAAAGTTCTTTCATTTACTACACAATGCCCTTATCTGGCAATAAAAAGGGCATAACTCCACCAAAAATGCATGAAAAACTTCTGAAATGCAAACTTGTCCGAGCTATATTGGTATGCAATATGTGTACCATGTTTGAGTTCAATCAACCCAAGGGAA
This sequence comes from Chlamys rubida, assembly GCA_032359455.1. Classification (NCBI taxonomy): domain Eukaryota; kingdom Metazoa; phylum Mollusca; class Bivalvia; order Pectinida; family Pectinidae; genus Chlamys; species Chlamys rubida. Next base: position 2,314 of record JAUMHH010174311.1, on the reverse strand, counting down.
CTAAAGTTATCGCACGGAAAGCTTGTTTCGGATGACGCAACCGACGCCGCTGCCGACAAAGTAATACCTATATGTCGCCTCGCGTTGCAGGCGACACAACAATGGGACACTCCACCGTCCTTTATGAACAGTGATCAAGAATTTTATGCTATTTGTGATGATTATTGAGAGTTTCATTTGTAAACTCAACGAAATAATTTATTTTATACCCATACTTACCTTTAAATGATCTAAGTGATACTCTAAAAGAATTTTAGCATTCTCTATACTTTCGGTTGTTCCAACGAAAACAAAAGGCACTTGACCCTGTAGAGAAAGAACAATAAAGATTGGCATATATATGTAATGTACTCTGGTAAGCATTTAAACTGGGCTACGAAAACTTCAGAAAATTGAGTTGTTTGATGTACAATATGGTCAGGGAGTAGGAAATAATGACGATTAAAGCTATGAGATGACAATGATTCTACCACTGATGTAACGTTTAAAGGTATTCCTGAAGTCTGCACACCTGTATTCATTTCATTAGAAACAAGATGTCTACATCACCTTTATCTAAACTTTATGAAAAATATTTAGATATTTATATGATTTATCACAGAAAGCAGTTTCAACCTGACTTAATGCGATTTTGAAAATAGAAATGATGAGCAACACCACTGAATCCGGTACAAAATGTAATGTTTGATTTACATCCTAAGTGCGATTTTAATAAACAAAATTAAAGATACGAATGTCATGCAGACAATAAAGGACTGTTATTATTGAACCATGTCTTGTTGTGTATACAGCTAAGATATTGACAAATTAAAATTGTTATTGACATTTAAAGTATCACATTGCACATAGCTTTTTTCAATCTGCTATTTTCATGTTCATGTGAGAGTTTGTGATGAAAGTTTTTTTTTAGATCATAAGGTATGCATAGCAATTATTAATTTCTATTGATGTAAATCGATGGATTTACAAGAAATAGGACACTGATAAAAAATACCTGGACGTACAAGTACAGGTAGTTATTTGCATCAATAAAACATGGATTCAGTTTTTATATGAAGTACGTCATAGCAAAAGTTCTCAATTATCAGTCAACACCTGCAATAAGTTCTACGTTTGTGTTTTGCTCCTTACTAAATTTTCCCGTTGCTTTAGATGCTTTGATGTAAAACCCAGAAGTACTTTTTTTTAATTTTTAGAATTTTCACGATTGGAAACCCAAATAGTAACATAACATCATGTTTTTTTTTCAATCCTGAATGATGTAAGCCAACCTCTGAGATTGATTTTCTGTATTTAATGTTCTGACACAGATCTGTATATTTTTCTACATAATCATACTTACTTTTCAATTTCTTGAGTCAACTTTGAATTATTTAGCATTGAATTTCAACAAGTGTGCATATCATAGTTCAAGACAAGGAGGGAACTGACATGATATACAACCACATAAGAGGACAGATCACTATAAGCATGCTAGGACACAAAGACAATGGTGGGAAAAGACAAGGGAGATAATAACAACATCCATCAACTTAATAATTCAGATTCCTAATACTAACAGTATATATTACATACTTGGTTTGGAGCTGATTACATATAAATGTACTGAAGATAATTTTTAGTGTGTCATAGAATATTTGTTCAATGATCCCAAACTCACTAGCAAAAAAAGTATAAAACAGTTTATATATTTTTTTTATGGAGAACTGACATCTAAAATGTGGTATTATTTGTATACACAAAGATGTTACATTTGATAAAGCAGTATTAAATAAAAAAGCCAGGTATGCATGCAAATATAGATTCTTTACAACAATAGTACCAAACCTCATGTAACCTACTGTAAAATGAACATTTTCACCATCAATTTTATTTTCGCCCTTGAATGACAGTGAATTCAACACAGGATTTACCAATTATATCTATAGTCTGCAGTGCTGGTGTAAGTATACAGGAATGATTTTTTTTTTTTATTAATTTGTTATAAATAGCCAGCTATTGAAAATTTGGTGGGCCAAAAATATCAAGGTTTACAGTATTGATGGCCGTTGTGCAAAACTGACAAAATTAAAGTCCTATATCCTATTTTCCAATTTGAAAATTAAGGATAAAATCCCTTAGCCTGCATGAATAGTTAGCTCATTCACCCCAAATTGTTGGAATATTTCACTATGAAAATTCAGGGGTGAATGAGTTACATCACCTAAACTTAGCCTGATAATTCTTTAGAATTTAATATTGGCTGATACAGCGGCGTAATAATTTCTAAGAGAAAAGAGTCCATCAATAAAAGTGGATTTCCACAGGGATTGTG
>JAUMHH010174300.1:0-15765 GCA_032359455.1 Chlamys rubida | reverse complement strand
TATAAGCGGAAATAGAAATTTGGCTTGAGCACAAAATCCATGCTTGAGCATGAGAACGGTTTCATGAATACGGGCCCTGTTCTTGCGACGTCACGAGTAGTACACGCGACCGTTCCCGGCAAAAAAATATAGTTCTTGGAAATAAACACAAAATCATCAATTTAATTTCAACAAATTAATCAATATATTCCACCGTGAGGATGTTCACCTTTTATACAACATAACTACATGAATTGTTGCGAGTTACATTGATCAATTGGGTTTAATCCAGTAGCACGGATGGGTTTGTGTCGTCAATAATACACTTAATATAGTGACGTCGGTCAAAACGACGTCATTTAGTCACGACGTCACGAACATGTTCATCATATCACTACACCAATGGGAATTATGTAAGAATTATGATATGATATCTTTCTATTTTGTTTGGTAATGTTATATATAGTTGCAATGCAGAGCAAATGGAAATATTATGATTTTTATATCCTTCTATAATCTATTCTATAATATCTCGCCGTCATAATGTATAAGGTCACAACCAGAGAAACGTGTCATGCTGTTACCACCTAGAATCAAGAAATAATTATGTTGTTCGAGATCGAGAGAGTGTCCTTTTTGATTTTGGATCCGGATAGTACTCGGTGTGCAATAATTGTATCTTGAATAGTTACTACATTATATTACTCGGTATGCAATACTTGCATTCAGTTGAAAGTATATTTAGAGTTGGAAAATTGAAAACAGTTCACTTTAAGTCATAAGTCTTTTAAAATTAAATTAAACAAACATGACCGTGAGAGAAAACGAAACAACAGCAGAGTCTGATGAAACGCTGCGCAACACTGTACTGGTCAACAGTGAAAGATGCAGAGTGTAGATAGAAATCGAAATTATTCAATAGGATACAATAGGATAAATAATCGATGCAGGCACACACCCTCTATATCCATATCTTAATATATTTTTAACGTATTAAGAAAATATTATTCATTAATTGTCATTTCCTGAGATTTCTGTATGGCCGGGCAAATGATTGTATTTCAGTTCAAGAGTTTTCCGTCTTCTTCTTCCAATAATATGCCGGGCTCCATGCAGAGCATCTTCGCATATGGTTAAAAGATTAAAATCGTGTTGTGGTGAGGCTCACATCAGTTAAAAACAGGATAAAAACACTCGTGGCTCCTTATGGGTGGAACTCTCCGATCCTGGACTTAAAGGTATAGGTATTTCCAATGATTATCAAGATTAATTTCAAAGTCCTTAATCGTTGGCGATGATTGTAATAACATATTCGGGGAGACTATTCCAGATTTCGACAATCCTAAAGCTAAATGAATATTTCCGAATATCGTGCTTGCAATGTTTTTTCCTGATTTTCTGTGCATGTCCTCTTATTCTAGATGATGTATCTACCTCGAAGATTCCTTTTGTTACCTATGTTGAAAATATGAGTTAGCTCCCTTTATATGAGTTATTTCCCCAAAGGCACACATTTCCTCGGTATTTATATAAAAATGATTAAATATTTTAGATGATTTTACTGTTAATAATTCAGCAATGACGAAGAAACCCATGCGTTCAGACAGCTGTTCTTTATACGGCGTTGTTTCCCGATGAAACCGACTGTCTTACAATTAGGAGTGGATACGTGAACCAACATCCCCGTGAACCAGACAAATGTGAAACAGACTATAAGTTACAAAATTCCAAATAATTTATGCATAGACAACAAATTCATACGCGTTGACGCAACATGGCATCAGTCGAAAAAGATGACACGTTCGTGATAAATTTGCATTTTGTATTGATCAGTGATAATAAAAATATAAGAATACATGATTTCTATTCTCCAATAGCATCAAAAACTAATGAATTTCCAACTGTACGTTAGGATTACGTTACACCGCGGATGGCTTTCAGGGAACATCTTTAGGTCAACCATGACTTCCACAAAACTTGATGATTGTCATCAATGTTTTTGTTTATTATCCGTATTTTGCATTATCTGATGATATTAAGAAGGTAAGTTAAGCATTCTCAAAGTCTCCTTTTGCTTTCTTATTTTTCTATTGTATGTAATATCATTGGAAGTTTGTTGAAAATAAAACCGCAGTATTCGTGTGTCGTATTCGAAGCCGAAGGTCGATTTCTGACACAGTTCGATTGGGAATCTTTCCTGCAAAACATCTACTAACTGGTATTGGTGTCAAACAATGCAATGTCTTTGATTGTATATATAATTATTCACACTGGCGCGTACTGTTTTGTGTTGATAAGTGTCACGAACATTAAGAAAACAATTAAAACGTTACAAAAATGCGGCATGTCGGCATGCAGACCTCGATTTGTCGGCCATATTGTGTATTCTCTCTGCTCGCTTCCTGTTTTGACCAAAACCCTACAACAAGCCGATAAAAACCTCGAGTGACATCGGTTTTATATGTATCTGAACAGTGTTGACAAGATGGGTGCTTGTTTGCTATTACATTTGTAACTGGCTTTGAAACCTTGAATATAATGTCTGATGAAAATAGTGTCAATAGACTAAGCTATGGCACTACTTTTCTGAAGGTCGATCATGCGTGACGATTGATGGGCCATCATACACGGTATCGACGAATTACGCTGTTTATCTAGTTAATTTCACGATTTTGTGTATAACATCACATTTAACTTTATCATTGTTACACACTCGTCGGATGTATTGTGATGTCATGATAGCCAATGAAAAGAAAATCGAGGGAGTAGTGAAACTAGACAATTTATTTCGTTGGGATGAAGAAACGATATAAGTCACGTAGACACCCCACGGAAATTCTTATTGAAAATATACGCAGATTCTTTTATATTCTTTCTACGTGGTGAGAGGTGCATGCTTCATCAAACATTATATCAATGTTCTTCATATATATTTGTAAGGTTGGGTATAATCCTTCATGATCAAATGATCTTTCATCTGGGTATTAAATGTACTGTTTATAATATATATATTATATTACTGAAATGGGAAAGTGAAATAAAATGAATAAAGCAAATAAAAAGTTCTTTTAAGCTTTGGGATAAAAAAGGACATCATTCTTCCAACACAATAAAATAAATATTTAATTTAGTTACAATTATTCACAAATAAAATGATCTCTACCTTTTTGTAAAAACAACAAACTGCACCACGTCAATTGCTGATAGTGTGGTTGAAAACTGCATGCTCGTCTGTCACATTTGCACTGGGTGCAATGCCTATGCATTGTGGTCAATGGAAAACAAAGTCATTGTGATGGATTGCCATTTTATTTAAAGAAAATCAACAAGATACATGTTAAAATCTGCACAATTATCACTACCTCAGATGTATAATAAAAATAATAAACTGACATCCATGGACCAAATATCAGGTGTGATGGCAGTCTTGAGCTACAGTATGAAAGAGGACACCAAAAGCTTGTTGTCAATATTCAATAAAAGCGTTCATCAGTTTACAGTTCCTCAAGCAGAGAAAACATTAATAATGAAGATTACATGGTATTTTTTCAGGTTTCCTTTGGAGTGAAATAAAAGAAACCACTTGACAACATGGAGTCGTCAAGTGGGGGGAGCAATACCCCAAAGATAATGGTTTTCAGGCCAACCATGGAGGAGTTCAAGGACATGGCCAAGTATGTGTCCTACATGGAGTCATGTGGGGCACACAAAGCTGGCGTAGCAAAGGTTGGTCATTATAAGTAGTAAAGTCTTTTTGACTTGTTAAGTGAGTCATCACAACAAAATACTTCACAGCATATTGGTACTCATTTGTACTTCTATGTAGATTTGAGCAGTTCATGAAGATATTGAAAAGTATGTTTTGTCCAGCAAAATTTTGACATAATCAACAGGTTGGGGAAAACCACCAACTTGTGTATAATACGCAAACTCGCCTATTATACGCCAGTTGGAGTAGGGATTTGTTACTAAAAATAACCCAAATCGCTTTAACAGTAACTTTAGCAAGATATTATTAAAAATCGCATTAATTTACGACGAGGTAGATAATATTTTGCTAAAAGATGTTTACTGAAAGCGTTGGCTACTTAGAAACTTGATGTAACTTTACCGGAAGTATTGCATCTATTTTTGGTACTTTCCCACATGCAAATAAAGTTTATTTTTGCATTTGTATTATGTTTCATGACTGAATAAATGCGACTTGGACAAACAATTTGAAAAAGTTAAGATTAAAGTGATTTTGGTTATTTTTAGTAACAAATCCATACCCCTATTGGCGTATAATTGTTGAGTTTGCGTATTAATATACGCAAGCTAGTGGTTTTCCCCAACCTGATCAATGAATTTGGTGATGCATCTTCCACCTAACTTACCGACAATGTACTTGAAGTTCTCCTGTTCCTTTCATGTTTCCATTGATTAAAGCTGAACGAATGCAGATTCAGAACCCATTACATAAAAATCATGTTTTTTTGAAACTTTTGAGTACATGGATGCTTTTAAGGACTATTGACAATTGCTAACCGATTTTATAAACTTGCCATTTATGCTATTGTGATGTATCAATATTTCGATGTGTTGTTTGAATCTTAAATTCAAACATTCTTATTTTCAGTGTTAGTCATGTTAACCCTTTTTTCTATCAGGTTATACCTCCAGCAGAATGGGTTCCTAGAAGAGGGGGTTATGATGACTTGGAAATGACAATACCAGCACCAATCACACAGGTGGTGACAGGGTGTCAGGGTCTCTATCAGCAGTACAACATACAGAAGAAACCATTAACTATCAAAGAATTTGAAAAATTGGCAAACAGTGATAGGTAATGTCTAATGGATATATATTGAAAACATTCACATTTAGAATGGAAAAATAAAATAGAAAGTCAGGTTTTTGTCCTTGCAAAATTGGAATGTATTTTTAAGCATATGAAATACTGTTTTTTTTTATCTATACAAAATTTACCTATTGAAAAAAGTTGTTCTCTTCCTGAAGTTATGGACTCGATAGCTCAATTTCCAATTCAGGTTTTGTATATTCAGATATTAGAAAATAAACTTTGTCTATGAACTAGTGATGGAATTTGTTTAAAAAATGGAAGATAAAGATTTAAAATATATTGATAAAATCTGAGATAATGTGGCATATTTGTACTTTGTGCAAAATATCATTTTCCCGATCCTTACTTTGCTATTGAATTAGCAGTAATATGGATATTTCTTTCAACTTTTATTTTAGTGTTTATCATTGGTTTTAGGTATCGAACACCAAAGCACTTTGACTTTGATGAGCTGGAAAGAAAGTACTGGAAGAACATCACATTTGTAAATCCAATTTATGGCGCAGACATTTCGGGCAGTATCTATGATACCGATCAGACCTACTGGAACATTAACAAGCTAGGTACAATCCTGGATTATGTGGCTGGTGACTATGGAATCAAAATAGAAGGAGTCAATACAGCGTATTTGTACTTCGGTATGTGGAAGACAACTTTCCCCTGGCATACTGAGGATATGGATTTGTACAGTATCAACTACCTGCACTTTGGCGCCCCCAAGTCCTGGTATTCTGTACCACCAGAGCATGGCAGGCGACTGGAGAGATTAGCATCAGGTTTGTAATGATGACTTCTTCCTGTCCAACATCCACATCGGTTTAAGTAGGTGAATGCATACCTTAAAGTTTTGGGTTGCAGTCTTAGAATTTATACACCATGGACAATAGTTCTATACTATATTGGTATGCTATAGACCTGTAGAAATTTTTATAGACCAGATTTTGGCCAAAAAAACCTTTTATTTAGTTCTTGATTACATGAAAAAGTGTGTAATAATAAGGAATAGAAGTGATTAAACAGAGCACCTTTTCCCTCACTACTATGGCTATCATAGAACAATATCTATACATAGGAAATAACATCATAGACAACTTGCAATTTGGTCTATGAAGGAAGTTTTCCCATAGACCTGCAGTGTTTTTTATGGTGATTGTCATTTGGTCTACTGTTCAGTTCAGACACTGGGGTTGAGTGCATAGATCTGTAAAGTACCCCATTATAAACAGGAGGTTGACAGGCCTAAATCATTTATAATTGACTACTTGGACTTTGAGAGAATGTTTTTAAGGAATTTTTATTTTTTGAACCTCAGTAAGTTAATGTTTTATCATCCAGTTGAAGACATAATGCAAGAAAGTTTTTTTTGTTGTTTGTTCAGAGTGTGGCTCATTTTGATAAAATTCTGGCATGTACACAATATATATATATGCAACCTGTTTTTTCTAGGATTTTTCCCCAGTAGTTCTCAGTCTTGCCCTGCTTTCCTGCGACACAAAATGACACTGATATCACCGGCGATACTGAAACAGTATTCCATTCCATTTAACAAGGTATGTATTCTCTTCTGCAAGTATAAAGGTTGTTTTTACCATCAAGTAGAAATCTACAAAATTTTGAACAAATCCTTAAAATAGAGTTTAAATTTTAAATATCTGTGGTGTAGTAGTGTTCTGTTTAATAAACTTTTGTTTACTATTGTTTAGTTAGGCCAATAAACTGATTAATTGACTGGAGAATTTATGACTGATTTTAGTCGAGAGGAATTGTGTGTGGATATTATGGAATTTTTATTAAATCATTAATCAATCATCTGTAAGTTAAGGGAAAACGAATGATCCATCATGAAATTTCAACCAATTCCCAACGCTACTGCTGTGTGAAGATGACTTGACAGCATTCAGATGATGGGTTTGACTCTGCATTCATGGCATCATTATGGGTATTGTGATTCGGACACGGCTATGTTTAGACTCATTATGAAAGAAGCTTCAAGTTGAAGCCCTATATCAGGGGTTAGCAATATTGAGTATACAGTATTCATTATGTTGATTGGTTTACACTCTGATCTGATACTGTAGTTGATGAGTGTACATTGTGTCTTTTTAAGATCACGCAGGAAGCTGGTGAATTCATGATTACCTTCCCGTATGGATATCATCAGGGTTACAACCATGGCTTTAATTGTGCCGAGTCCACAAACTTTGCTACAGAGAGGTGGATTGAGTATGGAAAGAGGTGTTTGCAGGTGAGATTAATAGAGCATGGAGTGCCCAGAAATCCTCCCTCTCTTCCCAAATATGTATTATTTAGCATTTCGGTAATTAAAATAATTCATCAGGAAAACAAATGGAGTTCATGAAATAATAGAAAAACAATTTTCATCTATATCAAATGTGACTTATTTGCTATTTCTTTGTTAGTGTAAGTGTCGGAAAGATGGTGTCAAGATCAGTATGGACACATTTGTGATGAGATTCCAACCAGACCGCTATGCTCTATGGAAAGAAGGGAAAGACATAGCTCCTCACCCAGAGGATGACCAGAGCAAGCTCTATAAACACAGGTGGGTGACGGCAAAATCAGTGATAGTTTTTGAAGGAATTATCGGATTTAAATGAAACCTGTTTAGTATACTCTCTACCCAAATCCATACCATGTTGCTATCTGATCGGCTGATGGTTTCCATGTGATATCCTTTTGAAGCAATAAATGGATTTAAATGAAATTTGTCTGGTATACTCGCTACCTTGATCTTATGCATTACTGTGTGGAATAGTACAAAATATATTGCATTTCAATCTTTTGACACTGGTAAATTGAAGCTGGCCATCTTACCCCCTCGTCAGGTCCCGTTTACACATCAACATACATTATAAGGTTTTTCGGTAACTTCTATTTTAAAATGCCAAAATACCTTTTGTACCAGCAAACTTTTGTAAAATTACATAGCATATATATATAAGAAAAAGGTGATTTAAACAGGCCAAAATGACACTAAACTAGTCATTCTGGCCTGCTGGCTGTTTTTAATGAAACAGTTTATTGCAAGGAAAATTTATTCTGGTATGTATACTGATGTCTAATTTCAGAAAAACATAATTTAAGATACCTTATTTATTATTGTTGATGCTTTTCAAAATATTAATATATGGGGGAGAAGGTCCTAAAATGATTAACGTATATATATATAGTGGATCTAATGTAGAACATAACCAAGGGCAGTGGTGGTCATAACAGTGTGTTTTCTTGCTTCCTGTATATTTGGATGAGACCTTACTGGTTACTGTAAACATGTCGGAGAAGGGAAAGCAAACAAATTCATTATTTTCAAGACTAAAACTTATTTGAATTATATAGCTACATTGTGTATATTGATGTTTAAAACAAGATAATTTTCTGAGTTTTTGTGCTTTCAGGGACAAAAGCATAGCCAATAACTCTGGTACAGTGTCAAAGAGACATCCAATTTCTAAATCCACATCACCAAAGAAAAAGGTTAACGTGAAGGAGGAAAAGGAGGAATCGGAAACACCTAAGGTTAAACAAGAAGAGGAAAACGCTGATGAAAGTTGTATTGAAGGAGAAAAGGATGATGAACAAAGCACTGGTAGTACATCTGACGAAAAAGGTAGTAATTCAGACAGTTCGAAAAAGAAAATTGCTATGTACTTGAAGGATGTGAAGAAGGCTTCTGCCCCTACCAAAAAAGCTGCCCCTAGCTCATTTCAGGCAGCGTTTGAATCACTCGTTACCAATAACACCACATTTCCAAAGCCACCAGTTCATATTGTTGATGGTGTTCCTCCTGTTAAAGTGAAACAGCGTAAGCGAAAATCAGAGGAAAGTAAGATCAAGATAAAAACTGAACCTATTCCTACTGAAAGCGGTGATGCTTTCTCCTTTGATGCAGAGCTGACTGTATCTGAAAAGAAGACAATGCAAAATGGTGAAACAAAACCACAGATAGTAGTAGTCCCTAAGAAGAAATCCAGGAAAGATGGAAATTCCCCACCGAAGCGGAAAAAGCAAGTTCAAAATCTACACCCTTCTTATCCTTTCCTACCTCTCAACCACCCATCATCTACCACTTCTGTGACAAAAGGAATGATAACAAAGGAAGAATCAGATTTTAACAGACTTAACTTTCTCATGCCAACTATTCGATGGATCAAACAACAACAAATGTTACAAAACTGTAGCAACAAGACCATGGGATACACCAGTGGGAAAGGTGGAGAGATACCATTTGCCCATTCCTCTGGTGTTTCATTTGAGGATTTATTGGCTGCACAAAACAGAGAAATTAAGTGCGAGCCTCATGTTGTGTCAAATTCTAAAGGAAACCCAGTCAAAGCACATGGCTCTCTGCTTCATAACTATTCTCGGCCGGGTACTATAATGCCCCCAAGCACAACAATGACTGTCAATACAGCAACTATATCAACAGAACCCAAAGAGGAAACAGAGAGTGAATCAGCTCTGGACCTGTCTGTTGCTACAACTACGAGTACTACAACATCATCTCCAGAATCTCTTAAGATTAGTCAGAGTACTGCTTCTCCTGTCAGAAAGCAAATAGCAGCACACTTTTCTGCTACCAAGAACTCGCCTCCTGTAAGTTCTGAGAGTGAACCAGTGGCGGGCCCCTCGAGTGCAAGTTCCAATGTGGATTCTCAGGCTATTTGGCCAACACCAGAACAGCTAAAACAGAGCATTAAACTCACCGGACCTCAACACAATTTGTTCAACAGCTTTAATCAGGCTTTTGAATTAGCACAAAGCATGTTGAACCAGAAGCGTGATGGACAAGAACAGACCAAAGCCAGTGAATCCCCACCTTTACCGAAGACCTCAACTTCACATGATACAACAGATTGTTCACCTTCTTTTGAAAGTGCTCCACTTTTGCAGCAGTCACCTCAACAGAAAACTGGTATTGATAAAACTCCTCCTAGAAAACCTTCCACGGGTGATGTTAGTTATCCAGGCCTTTCTCAATCTCCAACGGGTGGAGTGCATTCATTGACATTTTCAAAGTTAGTTAGCCAAAGTCAAAAAGAGCAGAAGAAAATATCAGAGTCTCCCAAGCCACATACAACAAGTCTGTTACAGCATAAACCCTTATTACCCTCACCAACCCATGGATCAGTATTTGACAATTCTAGAAACCCATCAACAACATGTTTATCACGTCCTCTTGGAGCTGGTGCCGAGTCACTAGTTCGCCATTCATCTCCCTCACATGCCATTGGCAGTCCAAACATGTACACTCCTTTATCAAGTATAGCTCAACATTCTCAGCAACAGAATCTTCTTCTTCAGTCTGCCAATCAACAACAGCAGACTTTTTTAGTCAATATACCTGTGATGCAAACGCCGCAGCCTACTGGTGGTATTACTGGCACTCCGTGTACAACAACCACTACTAGGGCTTCACAGGTACTCCCTCTCGCATGCGGCCAAACTGTAGAAACAGTTGATCGTGGGGGAGTTGTTAAGACTAACAGTAAACTGACTGTCAGCCAAATTCTCAAGGGTGGTAAAAAAGCAGCGAAGCCTATTCTTCCTAATACAATTATTGTGAGTAGTGCATTCGGAGGCAGCCAGCTTATCCAGGTTGGACAGCAAACGGTCAGTATTCCAAAAGTTCAAACACAGCCAACGAAAACAGTCAATGTTGTCAATATGATGCCAACATCTAATCAAGGGGGAGTTTCTCTGCTTTTGTCGCCTAAATCAGGAACAGGTGGAAAGATCCAGACGGCCTTACCCACAATGGTTTCCCGACAGGTCATCACTACAACACTGCCCACATCCATGCCAGGTCAGGTTTTTACAAGGACCGTGCCCACAGCTGCCTCACACCAGGTAATCACTTCAACTCTTCACACACCTACCCAGAAACAAGTCATCAACACTACAATACCAACAGCCCAGCGTCACATTCTCACCACAGCCACCCCATGTCCTGTGATAACAAATGTTGTGGGGCAGTCACAGATAGCAATGCCCATAATACAGTCCCCCACTGCTTCATCCATTGTGGCAAGAGCTACACCGGCTGTTTGTCAGGTGACCTCGACCAGCAACATGGGCAGTGTTCTTAAGACTGTAGTCGGAGCTGTTAACGATCAGACCAATATTCGACCAACATTACTTGCACAGAAAACTAAGATATTGCCACAGTTTGGAGGACAGCCAAGATTTGGAACAACCCAATTTCTTCTACAAGGTGTCACACAGATACATCCAACGCAGAAAGTGTTTCAAGTTGATCCAAAATCTCCTCATAACTTTAAAACAGTAGTGTCATCCCCGTCTTCATCCGCTACATCCACTACAATGTCGACGCAGAGCAGCTTGTTGTCCCCTGTCGCATCCACATCTTGTCTGTCCACATTAGATTCGTCCCTTACTGTGCTTACCAACACTGATGCTCTGTCTGTCCATAATTACAGTGACAGTGGTCTGAAGTCGGCCCAGCAGGATACTGACCACTCCTTTGGCACCATTGTTAGTCCGAACAAGGTGCTACAGCTTGTACCTCAACCTATCGTGCCAATATCTCAGGCCTCTACTGTGGCGTCAAGTACTGTATTCACCCAGAAAGGCAAACACAAACCAAACAAAGAGTCCAAGGATATCTCTGAATCTCCAACTAAAGTGCGGGTAATTGATACGGAGAGTTCTAGTGGTTCTGATGAAAACTTTTCACCCAAAGAGAAGAAAAATATGTCCAAGAAAAATTCAGGAAATAAAGTAAGTGCGCAGTCCCCTTCAAAGCATGCTAACTTTTACAAAATGGTTGGATCAAGTCCAGATGTCAATCAAACAATGATACAAACTACAAGTTATAGTGCATTCTCTGGAAATTCTGAAAAATGTAAAAAGTCCAAGGCGAAGAAGACAGATTCTGCAAACAAAAATCAGCAGGCAAGTATTTTTTAGAAAATTTGGCTTTCAGTTTTCACTGAATCAAAAGGTGATTAAATAAGGATGTCTGGCGCAAGTTTCAAAAATATTCCCTGACTTTTGAGAAACCTATATTTGAAAGTAGTTTAGTCATTTAGAACACAATGGAACAGCTGTATCATAGCCCTGGTAATGTTTATAGCCCATCATGAACAATTTTGAAGCATATAAAAATCAACAAGTTTGCTTCATATACCAGGTATTTTACTGTTTGTATGGTTGCTTCAGATATCTGTATGTTATTAAGTAATTCTTAATGCACTATAACGAGGAAAATGTTATATATATATCAGTACTGTAAAGCACTGGGAACTGATCTTAAAGTTTGCATGTTTAACTTTTGTGTTCTTTGTAGGCTAACAAAAAGAGGAAGTCTCCTTTAAAACCAACTTTGGAAGGTGGTCAGGAAGAAAAGGTGAAAAAGCTGTCTGCCACAAAGAAGAAAAAGGAAAACATGCTTACTCTCGACAGCAATGGGAACTTTTCATCTCCCGAGGAAAAGAAACCAAAAGTGAACAAATCCATTAAATCCAGAAATTCCAGCAAAGGCGAGATGGTGAAAGCCAAGTCCAAGAAGGATATAGAGAACAAGAAGGAGATCAAAGGTATCACTTGTCACTTTCTGGGTTCAAAGTCAATTTTCATCAAATCAGTGTTGATAAAACAAACTTTCATCTTCTGAAGATTGTCAGCTATGTGATCTATGAGGACTTACGGAATATTCAGTTTAAAATCTTGGTCAATATGAGAATCTTCAGATTTGTTCAAATGGGGCAAACATTGAATAAAGGCTATACTGGGTATCATTTTCTTCTCACACAGAATCATGATATGGGGTGTAGAATAAATGTGATGTTGGGAGCAGAACCCTTAAATTTTGAAGCGAATTTAATTATTTTCCCCCACAATTTTGCAGAGGAACCAAGTGAAAGTATTGAGATTCCAGATGCCATTATGACAGAACCATGGGCCCAACCTATTAAGGAACTGTGGCAGCACCTGCCATTTGATTTTGAGGCAGAGAAAAAGTTCAATCAGAATTTGGCAAACAGGGAGCCCAACTGTGTTGTCTGTGCATTGTTCAAACCTTTCACAGTAAGTACAGTTTTTGTTTGTACTTTAAATGTGTTAAGTATAATAAAGAAAACCATATCAAAATACTGAATACTGCTTTCAGCTTGCATATTTATTAGGGAATGTGTAAATTGGTTTTGATTCTATATTGATTTCAATATTGTCATCAAAACTTTTCCTTTTAAGAAAAATATCTTCTGTATACAGTTGTAATTTTCTTTGCATTCAAGTTTTTAAAGTTGTAAGAAATGATTAATTTCATGATGTTGCATTTTGACTTCACTCCCTCCGCAAAAGTACACTTGTGAAAATCATGCTGCATGTAGTATTGGCCAACTTGGTGTGTACTCAGCTCTCATTTTATATGTATCCGTGTACACTTATAACCATGACAGTTTGGAACAATTTTTCAGAAGTTTTCCGACAGCTGCTCTAGCCCCAATCCTCTTTCAAAGAAAGGCAACAAGAAGGACAAGAGCCGACGATCCCTGCCTATGATTCCAGAGATGTGCTTTGCCTGTAGTACTGACAACCCTCGGCCACTAGGTCTCAACACCGTGCTAGACAATGATGGCCTCAGTCCTCTTCTCACCTGTGATCAGTGCAGGATCTGTGTTCATGCTAGTACGTACATGTGTCCACTTGTTCCCAGACTGACATTTCAATACTACTTATTTACATGGATGGTTGAAATAGAACTGTTTTCTTTGAAATATGTCCTGATTAATTTGGATTCTCTCATTAGATTGTGATGTTGTTATTTATGTCAATATAAAAGCTGAGCCAAAAATTTGCTCTTAGTTCATCAAAAAATGAAATGCCAAGAAAATATGTTTGCAATGTTCCTTTTCGTTGTAGGTTGCTATGGTGTTACAGATTTTACAAAGAAATGGAAGTGTACTCGCTGTACCAAACAGATGTTCTCTGCAGTAAGTTCCTTGCTGATGATGACATTATAGGATACCTGTAAATCATACAAGTTTGTCATTATGTATCGTCGTAGGCAGCTTTTGTTGTTTGATGCGAGAGTTATATGCTTTATTAGAAAATGTTAAAACTAACTGTTACATTGTAATGTGATCTATCAACATCTATTATAAACTGTTTATTTCCTATTAACTAAATATAAAGAAAAGTGCTTAATTTGTAGAAATTCTCCTTAATAATAACACCAGAATGTAAGGAAAGTGATGCCAGTTTGCCTGTTCTCAGATTAAGGCTGTTTGTTCTTTGAAGGAATGTTGTCTATGCTGTCAGAGAGGAGGTGCCCTCAAACCCACATCTGACGGTAAATGGGCACACATCGTCTGTGCTCTGGCGATTCCGGAGGTGAAGTTTGAGAATATCCAGAAACGGGAACCCATCAATGCCTACAAGATTACCAGTGAAAGATCCAAGCTAGTGAGATATTTTAACAGATATTTTAACAGATATATTTCTGTTTTGTCTGTACCAGTTGTAAATGTACACTGTTATTTCGTCTAACATACAATATGTTTCTCCACTCCTGAAGCATTTCAAAGATACAAATATGACTCTGATTGATACAAATTAAGTGTAACCATATATTTTAGATTTATTTGTACATGATCCAGGGTTAATCACTAATTGTTGTTCAATTGAATCTTTACTACTCATTCTTTGTTAATCATTCGAGTCCAAGATCTTGCTGCTGAAGGTAACATTCCCAGCACTTTGTATGAAACTTATGGCTATAGGGGACATTAAATTGCAAATTCAACAAGCAGTATTTCAAGTAATTTTGGAAAGGTTTCTTCTTCAGAGTGAAATGGTATTAGAAAGTTTCCAAGGCGCTAGTTTCATTTAAAGGTCCTTTAAAAAGAGGACAGGTTTTAGTGTCAAACCAAGGAACAATATTATTTAAAAGCATGATTTAATGAAATGATTTATTATGGAATTGTTTTAATCCCTTCAGCGGTGCTATTACTGTAACCCCCTCCAGAACAGCGAGAAGACGTTTGGTGTGTGTGTTCAGTGCTCACAGGGTCGATGTACCTCCTCCTTTCATGTGACGTGTGCGTATGCTGCAGGGGTTGCATACGAAACCAGTGACTGGCCATTCCCTGTCTACAACACGTGTCTACGGCACAACCACAAGGAAAAAGAAAAGGTGAGACATACTTTACTGGCATTACCTGCAGCTGGTCCTGTCATTGTCTGGAGAGCTGTAAAATATCAAGGTTTACTGCCAATGTCAGTTTTATGTCCCTGCAACAAAGTATAACCTGTCTTACATACTTGGGAGTTCTTTAGTTCAAAAGAAAATTTTGTTAATTGTTTAAAGATATATAATTTAATTTCATGATGTGTTGTGATGATAATGGAAGGTTTATATAAAACATTTCAAAAGGGTCATTAGAAAAGGAATTACTGAGTTTTTATTCTGGCAAAAGGGACAGAGGAAATTGACTGAGCTGAAGAAGGGAGACAGGGTGTATGCCAAACACAAAAACACACGCTACTACGTTGCAGAGGTGCAGAAGGTCACCAACGAAGTGTTTTACTCTGTGGACTTCGACGACGGCTCCTTCAGTGACGACCTGTATCCAGAGGATGTAGATGTAAGCACAGATAACTTAACTTAAATAAGTGTATAAAAGTATAATACATTTAATGTTGATAAAATAATACATGCCCTTGTTATTCAACAATTTTACATTTGGAAATCAACAATAAATGCTTATACTACATTCAAAACACTATTCAATATGGGATAGAACCTTACCCTGCTCAGGTGTACTCACCAATATGGGATAGAACCTTACCCTGCTCAGGTGTACTCACCAATATGGGATAGAGCCTTACCCTGCTCAGGTGTACTCACCAATATGGGATAGAGCCTTACCCTGCTCAGGTGTACTCACCAATATGGGATA
>JAUMHH010174289.1:0-15766 GCA_032359455.1 Chlamys rubida | reverse complement strand
GGCTATGTCTCGACTCACGAGACCCGTTGAGTCTAATACCGTACCTGTCTTTGTCTGCGCTGTCGCTTCGGAGGCTGTTTATGCGTGGTTTCGCCAACTTATGTCACGTGATTCCCGACCGTGAAATATGCTCTTAATAATTAACTTAAACTACTTTCAAGGTCACAGAGGTCAAATGTTGAAATTTATTTTTACTTTAAACTTCTCAAGCTTCTTAATGACCTTAACACATTCGAAGTCATGTGTCAAATATGTTAATATGTTTAAACTTCTTCTGAATAACCCATGTGGCCTTACGATTGGCCTGTAGTATCGCTAGGATAGAGGGATAACAAATTTGTTAAAATAGATGAATATGATCCACTTTCAACGTTATATTGGATCAACATCTTGTATTAAAATGAAAAACAAACAAAGTTGCGACAGTTTGAAATTGTAATTTCATGAATGTACATATTTAAGTTTTCAATTTTATTATGATTATGAAAGTACGTCCATATCCTTTTTATCACCAAAAATAATATAAAGACAGTTACTTGTACACAATAATTACAGAAGTAAAATTATGTATCTTCATAACATAACACAATAACAGCGGTAAAATTATCTAACATGACATACCACTACATAAACCGTAGATTCAGTATAGAACATAATCATTTATACTCTTTACAGTTCTACTCCCATTTCATTGCATTTAATGCAATTTCGGTTTTAAAAATAATGAGACTTGGCGTCTTCCACAGATTTTATCCTAAGATAAACTTGCCTTATTAGACTTCTTCACTATAGATGTTATTCAGTAGTTTTTATTAGAAACAGGATTTCAGCATTGGGATGTGTCTCAAAAAAACCCCAACCCCCCTGAGGACAGAAGAGCAGGGCCCAACAGGGGAAATATAGGTAAATCATAAATTTGAGTATTGTATATAATTAGGATATTTGCTATGATTGCTTAAATGCCTCTTATTCTTTACCATAAATGATTGGTTTTCTCGTAAACATAAAATGTACCAGTAATAATGCCAGGTACCTACAGAAACCTATAGAAAAAATGACATCTTCAAATATCTACAGATGTATTTTGCATAACAAAACAGTGCGAATTCAGGGAGGTAATAAAGGAGTACCCAATTATCTGGCAAATTTCTGCCAATAGTTAAAGCACATCATAGGTATGTGGAGAAAAATTCTCAAGATTCATACAATTGCATGATGGCATTAAATCTATCAATAAATACATTATGTATACATAAATTAGTAGTACCTTCACCAAGAACAACAAACAAATAAACAACCAAAAACGGAGATCAATGCATCGTCTGAACAAATTTCTTCTCTGCAGGTGGTTTCCTTGTTTATAATACATTTTCAATAAATTTTTTCAATTATCATATACATGTATTGGGAAATTGTTTCTCTAGTTAAATGTTTTGACAAAGGAAGAACTGTAATTTATAAAATACAGATATACCTTTTTCAGACGAAACAGTTATCATTTTCATAAAATACATTATTTGTTGCATGGTATGGAAATGAAAAAAATAAAAGAGCGAGAGAGAGAATTAAGATATATATAATGATTCATAAAACTGAAACAAGTTGATGCATGGTGATAATCTCCATGGAAAATAAAGGATATGGCAACTAAGGAATACAAACTCAACATAAAGATATCACATACATTTGGCAAGGTAAACTTATATCACATTTCACGCGGGACACAGAAGGTTTTCTGTATGTACCTGGACATCACAGAAACTATAAACATATATTGTGGGACCTTGCTAATGTCTTGTGAAGACTGTTTCAGACTGTTTCAGACACATATAGTATGTCCCCGATTGAAAATGTGTGTGATTGAATCATTAAATATTGCAGGTACTTACAAGTTTAAAAAAAAAATCAAGATCAAACATTTGAACTATTTGGAAGACTTAAGGATCCCTGTCCCACTGCACTGTATATAGAGTCACCTCCCTTTGGTTTCGTTTTGGATAACTAACACAGATGGGCCAGAACTCTTCCTTTGACTAGGTGGATCAGTCAGTTAGACAGATAGTATAACAATGTGAAAGTCCAGGGTTCGAATCCTGGTCTAGTCCCTTTCAAGTTTTACACTCAGAACACTGTGTTTGATAATGTTTTGTTAATTTCATCTTAATTATTTTTCAAACAAATCCCGCAAGGTATGGTTTTCCTTTCAGAAATGACTGATGAAAGCTATCGTCATGCTGGCAAAAATAGTTTCCAATATGTAGTTACAGGTTTCGGCAAATACCATGCCTAATAAGTTATTAATATCATAAATTGCTAACAAGGAGGGGTGGGTAATCACTAATGCAAGCAATATTCATAATGTAATATATTGTGAATATTGCAATATATTGCAAACATTTTTTAATCCAAGAAATTCAGTTTATTTATAATGATTTCGTATAGAAAAAAAGTCGCAGTGAGCATCTGTCCAGCAAGCTTTAATCAAGATAAAATGAAACTTTTTAGAAATAGATTTGGAAATTATCACACCACAAAAGCTTCATTTGGATAAGTTTTAATGTTATTCCTGTAAATATATTAGCTGTGCTTGATCTCTCCCAAAATTTATTGCAATACATTGTCATTTCATAATCATATTCCTATATATATTGTAATATATTGGTACTGCAATTTTATAGCCTACACCTACTAAAAAGTTGGTCAGTATAAATTCCTACCATGAACAAGTTTGTCACTTTCATCCAATATATGGCATTGTTATATGTTAAATGTATCGTTTAAAGAAATAAGACATCATGTTGTATCTCATACAAACAGAAGCAATAAATTAAAAATAACATGTTATGTTTGAACAAGCTATGCCCCAATTATAGCTTCATTCGATAATAAATATATAAATAGAAACAAGAATTTACGGTTCAAACTTCATGTTGTTGGGTTATACCATTAGTTTAGCAACATCTCTTGTCATTAGCAAGAAAAAAAAAAAAAAAAAATAGCCTTAAAAGGCTTATGAAATTTTAAATGATCATCAAATGTATACCTTCACACATAAAACAGCACCGAAAATGAATTAAAGAACTGTGAACATCCACCATTCAGAGGGCAGTATTCTAATTAATTAGGCATGGGTACATTAAACTTAGCCCGATTCTCTGTAGGATGTAGAGGCTAGGCAAGTTTCGTCAAAAATCAAATGAAATTTAAGTAAGATAATTCATTGTGAGGAAATAATATCATAATAAATAAAAGATACTATTATTATAATGAAAGTGGAAAAAAATTAAAAGAAAATGGTTTTAATTTGTTGGTAATAATGCACTGAAATATGCCAACTTCAGCCAATTAGTGGACAGTATTTTGTGTACCTTAACATTGAGTTCAGACAGGCGTTTTTACCAGAGATGTACAAAACCAAATATACAATGCCATGTAATATATAGGTCTCTGGACTTACCGCAAATTTGTATTTTACAAATGTTCACCATTATTGCAATTGTGATTTTGATAAACCACTTAGAATATGTCATATTTCCCACTCTACTATTTCAACCATAAGTAGTAAGTGCTATACGGCAAAATATTTGTGACCCAAATTCAAACAACAGATCCCATCGAAAATGTATGGTGCATTATCAAGAAGAATATGACGTTGCAGAAGGATCATAGGTTCTACCGAGGATATCAATGATACAAGGCCTTTGAGTAACCAGAGTCTGTGGTACAATGTAATACATTATATCTCATGTTTTCATCCTTTTACGTAATTTTCTCCGAATTGTGGGGATTTCAAAGAGCTCATAATTGAAAGTGGTACAATAGCTTGCCTTAGCTACAAAAGACAATGTAAAGGAGACCATACCCTATTTTCTGTCAGATAGTTTGACAGGTACATAAAAAGTCCTCGTATTTAAGGTTCAATTTTGCAGGAAAAGCAGTTAGAAGCTAAAGTCTTCACCAACGAATAATCCGATTTGGTGTATTCTTGAAGTTAAGTTATTGACATGATCAAGGCAGTGGAATTAAAGTTATGCATAAATCTAATACCTGTATTATTAAACATAATAGTTTCTTTTCTGGAAGATCAGTATTTCATCAATCGTTTTATATATATATATGACAGTGTTAAATTTAAGGAATCAACTGAACAGAATGGTTTAAATACCAGGTTTCTATACCAGGTAAATATATCACATACAAAACTAGACTTGGAAGCTAGAGAATGAATGACTTGACAAATATATTATTTATACATACAACACACAAAATAAAAATAATTTTACCAAAATTGGCCCGATATGTCCACTGCTAGGTTTACTGTATTTGCTCTATAATTACAAAACAACAAGATAGGGTGTACTGTGGAATTCCAAAAATTGCCGGATACCCTCAAATAGGTTTCAGATATAATTAAGGTATGTACAACGATAACTTTTCACAAATATATTTAAAAAAAAACAACAAGTAGATTTCAATTTTGAAAAAAATCAATTTTGTATTCAATATATTTCATATTTGTGTGAAAATACATATTTCTTTTACTCCATGTTGTTTTACATGTAATTTTTCCACTTCGCATGATATTATTTAATACTTTCTAATTTAAAGGCACACTTGCAGAACTTCCGACAGATCAGTTGGGTAGTACGTACTTTGCAGATTTCATTTAATGTAGTTTAGCTTGAGGTCACAATTGTATAAATGTAAGGCTTCCCTTACACCATTTTTCTATTCATTTCCTTTTTATTGTGTTTAGAAATGGACCTGGATTGGTTTTGTTTTATTTGTCTATTGTTCTATTAATGGCTTACTTCATTTAAGGACGTGCCTCCGTGTATGTTGTGGATGCGTGCATGTGTGTATGTGTGCTGGAGACCAGGTATGTCGGTGTACTTGCCTCCTTGTGATAGCCACCTGAATTTACATCTAAGATGAATTACATGCTTTCCATTACAGAACAAGACAGCAAACTATATTGTTGTATTCCTCTTAAAAGCATGCTCTTTCATCAATTGTCCAACATATCAAATGTAAAAGTTTCTTTTCACCCCTTGTCTCTGTGTAATACAATTTATACACTACAGCTGTTGAACAACTTTTACACAACAGATATTGTCTTCACTCACCTAACGTTTTTTATGTTATGACCGAAAAGTGTATTTGTAGAATTACTTTTGAAATAGAAATCTGACATTTTCAAAAGTAACATACCTACTTGTATCCTACTTTCTTTCTGCTAATGTCACATTTTGCTTTATATCAAATATTCCCTGTACAAATTACACATGCCATAGAAAATACAGCAGTGTTCTCATTAAAAGCTGGTTGCTGCCAAAAGTTGCCTGCTATTCATCAACTTGGAATGGGCAATTTTTTTCTGAATACGTATAGGTCAACATAACAGCATGAGAACATTCAACCGGCTATTGTTTCCAAGCCAACCATCTATTTCAAAACTCAGTGATACACTGAAATACGGTGAACTTTTACTTTGATTTTGTACTGTAAAACCATGTTATATGGCCACCATTTGTGAACGTTTTGACATTGTTAAGCAGTTGGCAGTACTTTGAGGGATACATATAGAGAAATTACAAGTAAAACTGACAGGGAACTTTGAGATATGTTCAGGTTAAGTGACATAGAGAATAATAGCAGGGGTATCGAGGTTATACTGGATTACATAGTATTACTTGATCCATTTTCTGAATAAAACCACTACCAAACAATAATAAACTGGTTGAAATAGTTATAATGTTTGAGTAAATATGCCAGTAATTATTTAAACAGTCATATCTACCTGGCAATGCTAGATATCAACTGATGAAGAGGTTTCTTACACGATACGACTAGATCTTTACACTATTGAAATAATTTAATTCAGTGCTGAGGATCTTAAATGACTCAGTTTAACCCTTTCACCACTGTGGACCATACTAGACACACCTAGATCAATGCATGGCAGAGTTTAATAGCGTTACATAGGGGTGAAAGGGTTAACATAAGATATCACAGTCCATTCCTCTACGGGAACTCAGCCTTCTCCACTTGTAGGTTTTTACTCGTTGTGATGGAATGTATCATGACGATATCAAAATTTTCAATAAATAAATGCTGATGGATATAGTTGTTAAATCTCTAGAATAATGTAATATATTTTACATTCATAGTATTGACTGTCTTAATTATCAGCTTAGAGTTAAGTTCTGAATTCTGACTTCTAAAATACTTTGTCAGAAAAAAATGAACACCATTTTTACGGGAAACAATCTGAATAAACTCATAGTTTTAACTCATCACCTCCATTAGCAGTATTTTCGTCAACACAAGATTATAACCTGGACACTTTGCTGAATTCTTTCACATGTAGCAGTTATTGAACAGTAAGTAACTTATATTTTGTTAACAAAACTTAAATTTTCAAAATAAATATGTAATAACATAAACAACTGTGTTTAAAAATGCCCCCTGTTGAATGGTCACTACTTTCTTCCAGTTTTCTTTTTGGCGAGTGCTTTTCGCTTGAGTTCCTCTTCTTCCTTGCGTATGTCCTCTAAATCTTCTTGTAAACCAAGTCTGGCACTGTAAGATGTAGAAATGATATTTGTTAGATCTTAACTCGTGTTATTTATTCTGTATTAAAATGAATGCATTTACTCCTGTCTCCAAAATCAGATAAGAAAATGAAGTATTGAAGGTACACGAGTGGGTGGGGCTAATTTAAGAAATTACAAAAATCCCCAAACATACTTTTAGGTTTTTTTTTTAAATAATAATATGGGATTATAGTTGGGTTTTAATACCTGCCTATAAAGTACTGAGGGTATAATATGTAGTTGCCTTGTTTTTTTGTCCATCAATTTGTTTGCATCCTTTGGACAAGTTATAATCCCAACACTGGATAGAGTATGTTTGAGTGAGATAGTTCGAGTGGGAGGTAAAAACTAGGGTTGGTCAGCTGGGTACCAGAAACACACATAGTTTTTTCAACCTTATATTTTCTGCTGAACATTGCTAATGGTTATCCCACACTGAGGTTCAATGTGTTTGACTATGGCGATCCATAGCGCAATACATAATCCTGTATCATATGACCTTAAATTGCCTGCATCAATGTATTATTGCTACAGTAATATTCACCAGGTGGAGTAAAATTTGTATCACAACCCTAAATGTGTCAGACTTTAGTTTGTCCTCATGTGGTGGTCGTTTTTACAAACTATTCAATATTCATTTAAATCTCTTATATTTTGTGAGTTTTACATTTTCGTGTTAATTGAAGATGAAAGTCTATCATGAATTTGAATTACTAAAACACAGTAAAGCAAGAAACATGATTATTGTTGTTCATCTTAAATAAAGAAGTATGAATAGAAGTACCTTGACAATTTAGAGATTCATTACAATGCCAGCTATCTATTACATGTACCTGTACAGTTACTTACCTTCTGGCTTCTTCCTTCATTTGTTCTCTGAAATTTGACTCCATGTTACTGATCTCATAGTCACTCTCATAGCGATATCTGTAACAGGAAACATAGACATGTAAAAAACGTGTACTGCGTTACGACTTTATACGCTCTGTGAAAAAATTAATAATTCAGTTTCATCACCTTGCGAATATTAAGTAAAAATAGATATCTGAGCACTCATAGTCGTTCTCATAGCAATAACTCTAACAGAAAACATACTTTAATCTTTACTATGTTGCAACTTTATATGCTCTGTGAAAACAATAATTCATGATTTCGTCTCTTTGCAAATAAGATGATAAATATTAGTTTGTGTCAAATAAGGTGATAAATATTAGTTTGTGTCAACAAATAAGGTGATAAATATTAGTTTGTGTCAAATAAGGTGATAAATATTAGTTTGTGTCAAATAAGGTGATAAATATTAGTTTGTGTCAAATAAGGTGATAAATAGACGTTTGTGTCAAATAAGGTGATAAATAGACGTTTGTATCCATTCCCCTTACTTGGACTTATCATAGCCAAAGATCTCCTTGATGTGTTGTGAATAGTCCATGTCCCTTTCATCATCAATGATGTCATTGTCGTCATCAATGAATCCATCTAAATCCTCATCCAGATCGTCTGAGTCATCTTCTATTACTTGTTTCTTCTTCTTAACTGGAAAAAGTAAAAAAAAAAAGAAGGTCATTTAGCATTTCTAGTTATTGATTGATCGTTCTGATCAATCTGACAAACTCTGTATACTCTGTACTTTTACAAACTAATTGCAAGATATTTTTGTGAAAGTGTTTTCTTGTTTTTTATTTTTCCAATGATATTTAATTATTTACCAGGGAAAGTAATTTAGTGATCATTAAACCAGATTCATATTGAAATTTCTGAGTTTTTCATCTTCTAAATTTAGGGATTATCACATTTCTGAGATTGACCTTGAAATTTTGGGCTTTTTCGGGACTTAAATTCTGTTCATGTATTTTTAAAGAAAACACTTCAAGTTTAGAACCTTTTCAAATCTGACATATGAACATTTTTATTTGTTTCTCTTCTGAAATCAGGAGATAGATTAATGTTACACTTTCTTAAACAAAAGCCAATTATCTCAAAATTTCAGAATTAAAATTTGAAAGTTTATGCACCAAAGATGAGATCTAAAGGAGAGGCTGCTTAAATGTTTAGAATCATATTGTACGTTCACTGATTCTAATCAAAACTTACAGACAAAATAACACTTAAAAAAAACCTTTTTCTTCAGCCTTATGTTTGTGAAATATTATATATTAATTATATGTAAACATTACATACAAGGAATTGTGTACACCAGTTTAAGTCATGCTCAGCCATGTACTGACCTAAGTAGTATAACAATTGTTTTATCTGATACCTGATCATGAGTATATATATTCTGACATCTTATCTAATCCAACATGATGATCTCTAGTTTCTGATGAAAACTACCAAATGAGACCTGTATATTAGGATATCTTTTCTAATCTGACCAACATGTTGTATGCAAGTGTCAGATATGACAGGTTCCACTGTATTTCCTTAATTGATCAGACAAATAAGAGATACTAACCTGGTTTTGGATTGTCTTTCTTCATTTGACCATAGATCCTATCCCAAGGGTTAGCAGGTGACGGCAATTTATCCTGTTTTGCCTTAGGTTTACTATTTGATGGCCGACATACAAGCACATTCTCATTGGTACAGTCGTAGCGTTTGTCACTGGTTTTGGGTTTTTTATTTTCACTGTGTAAAT
This sequence comes from Chlamys rubida, assembly GCA_032359455.1. Classification (NCBI taxonomy): domain Eukaryota; kingdom Metazoa; phylum Mollusca; class Bivalvia; order Pectinida; family Pectinidae; genus Chlamys; species Chlamys rubida. The sequence continues at coordinate 6,532 of JAUMHH010174289.1, read as the reverse complement.
TTCTCACACTAGCAGAGCTAGATGGCACTTCCAATTTTCTCTTTTTGGAGCCATCACCTGAATTGGAGTTCTGTTTGATGCTCCGGGAGTCACTTGTGTTGAGCTTACTAGATTTAGCACCAGATACCTGATTCGACTTTACCTGAGAAGATGATGATGATTTCAATGAATCCAAAGAATGTCGCTTTTTAGAAAAGTCCAGAGCATCCTTTTTCGTAAACATGTCAAATGATTGCCTCTTTTTGGAATTTTCCACCGAATCTTTCTTTTTTGTTAGAGTTGAACTATTGATTGATGTTGAAGCTTTTTGTAAATGACCATTTTGTTTGATTCTGTCATTGGTCAGAGTTTTATTTATTGTAAGTTTCCGCTCTGATGTCCCTGCCGGAGCGGGTTTCTTAAAGGTTGGTTCATTTCTATCACTCTTAGAAGAATCACTACGTCTTTTTGAATCCATTTTTCTGTCCAGTTGATCACACTTTGAAGAAGTATTACCCTTTTGAGAATCCATTTTTCTTTCAGTTTGCTCACTTTTAGAGGAATGGTACGAGTCTGTTTTCCTTTGTTCAGGAACACTTGCTGTCGTCTTGCTGTTCCCATATTTATACCAGTCCTTGTATTCCTTGGTATTTTTACGTTCCTTTCTCTCTTTTTCTTCCTGCGTCATAAGACGTTCTTTAACAGGTTCAGTTTTCTTTTGGACAGGGGCCACCACAGGATCTTGAGCTTTTTCTTGAGCAAGTTTGAGAATATCCTTGAAATTCATTTTTGGAGGCGGCTTATTTTTGTTGAGATTTATTGGTCGGTGTTTTGGCTTTGCCATTGTCCCATTAGATTTATCTCCTTTGGCTTTGTCTGTGGAATGTTTCAAAGTTTTGTGAGCAGATTTATCATCCTTATTTTCAGCTTGCATTATTCTTTCTATCTCTTGTTCATTCTTCAGTCTGCGTTCATCAATTTTCTTCTGTCGTTCGTCAATTTTCCTTTGTCTCCTTGCATCTTCAGATTCTTCCCTTTTCCGTTTCTTGGCCTCAGTGGGAGGCGGTTTTAAAAACGCCGACTGTTTTCCATCTGAAATGCATATTCTTTCATCTTTTGATTTATTCATCGACTCCTTCAACCGAGCTTTTTTACGTTCAAATTCAACTCTGATGCGAAGCTGTTCCTCAGACGAAAGTTTACTGGTCCACCGACTGGTCTCATGTTCACGATTACTAAACATCATTATGTGTTCAGACCCGGACACATTCTCTTCATTTCCTGGTGACTTCTCACTCACAGATTTTTCCTTTGAAGTTTTGTCTTTGGAGTTTGACTCCCTTGGAGTATTATTTCTAGACTTGTCTTTTGAAGTAGATTTGTCACTGGAACTTCCTTTTGAAGTAGATTTATCTCTAGAACTGTCTTTTGAACTAGATTTGTCTCTAGAACTGTCTTTTGAACTAGATTTGTCTCTAGAACTGTCTTTTGAACTAGATTTATCTCTAGAACTGTCTTTTGAATTAGGCTTATCTCTAGAATTCTCCTTTGAACTGGATTTGTCCTTTGAACTGTCTTTTGAATTAGATTTGTCTCTTGAACTTTCTTTCAAACTAGACTTATCTTTAGAACTCTCTTTAGCGCCTGTGTCTTTTTGTAATTTATCTTTAGAAGTAGATGAACTATTCTTTGAACTGGACTCTTTGTATGGATTGTCCTTATTACTAGATGTGTTTTTGGGCCTCTCTTTTGAACTTAACACTTTTATTGACTTGTCTGTAGAATTTGATTCTGTATGGTGTTTGTCTTTTGAACTTGCCATCTTCTCAGTTGAATTGCTACTTTCAGCTTTATGGTGGCCTTTCCTGTCACTGTGTGACTTGTCCTTAGAAGTTTCTGAGGATGGTTTTTCGCTGGATTTACTGTCAGGTCTATTTTGCATTTCAGAATTGCCACTTGAGCCAAGTGTACTTGAATCTGATGGCCTAGGTTTTTTGGGTATCCTGAACCGTTTACTTTTTTCTTCTTCCTCTTGTTGTTTTCTTTCTGCTCTCTCTTTTTCTTCTCGCTTTTTCATTTCTGCTTCCTTACGTTTCCGTTTCTCCATTTCTATAAGATGAAGGAATCAATTTAATGAAATATACATACAACCATTATACATGAAACTATGCAAATGTCCCATTAATCATAATAGAGTACACGTCAATTAGTTAATACACAGGGAAATAATTGTAAAAGAAACCAGAAAAGGACTTTCAGTTTCCTTTGTATCAGCAACCTTATAATTACCGTCATACATGTGGACTTGGCTGGTTTTTGGAAAATGTATATCGCCTTTGCAATTTGACTACCTTCAGTCTAAATGTGTGTTAAATTTTGTTTTCTCGGGCGAGTCAGGATGGATGGATCATGGTGGGGATCGGGTTAGGGAGCATTTACATTGTATATAATTTCAGGTGATGAAAAAAAAGGAGGGGCACGTACAAATGTATAGTGGAAGACTATCGACTGGTTTGTTCCTGTTTTACGTCCTATCAACAGCTAGTCATTTAATTATAAGGACGTGCCAGGTTTTGGTGGTTGAGGCAAACCAGAGAACTCGGTGAAAAACCACCGACCTGCGGCCAGTACCTAGCGACTATGGGGTGGTCTCAAACCCTCGACCCAGTGGTGGGGGGCTAGTGACCCTAGACGGTCAGGCGCTTTAACCACTTGGCCACCGTGGCTCAACCAATCAATTGACATCAATTATAAACATAATAAAATTCAAGAACCTAAAATGCTTTTAATGCACACAATACATTGTATACATGTGACATTTGATTTCACTTTCAGTGATGAATTCATGGGTTATATAAAAATAATGGAATTAATAATAAATAATCGGAAAAGGTGAACTGATCATTTTTTTATAATCAATATTGTTCATTGACAGCCAATCACTACTATAAATATGGTATTACTGTATTGTAATGTTGTGTAATTGAGTGGCCAGATGTTCCAAATTAACAGAAATCCACAACCACAATACCCTAAAAACAAAATGTACCAGATTTTGGGTTCAGTCTTGTGAAAATGTAGAGCTACACAAGATTTGTGATAATATAAACAGGGCCTGGGGGTGAATCATTAGAGTTACACTTAATACTGGTCCAAGGTTGTTAAATTGAATAACATTTTTACACCGCTGCATTTAACATGAAAAATGTGACATGGTCTTGTGTCTTTGTTTTAGCCAATTCATGTCAGAGCTGGTTGATGCTCCAAAAAATGCCCTGTTACATTTATTACCACAAATTAAAATCATTTGTACCTCTTCTTCTTTTCTCTGCTTCTTTTCCCTCCAACATTTTCTTTAAAACTTCAGATTTATCCTTCTCTTCTTTTTTACTTTTCTGTGGTGCAGATAGCTCTGTAGTATACTTCTTTGAGACTGGAAGCTGAAAATTGAGAAAAAGAATTAAATAATGTACATGTAATGATATAAAAACATTTATAATTGGTTGTACCACAATAATGTATTAAATTAAATTAAGGATCCCTGTCCCACTGCAGGCAAAACACATGGAAACTCACTGGTAGGTTTTTTTCGTATACAGTAATCTTCCCTTAGCTTTGTTTTGGATTATAACTGTATGATGATTGGGCTAGGGTAGGTTTCTTAACCAAGTAACTCAGTTGGTAAGAGCAACAGTATAATGATTTGAGGTCCTAGCCTGGCACTATTTTATGCTTATACACTAATAACACTGTTGTTGATATTTTCTTGTAATTTCATCTCTATTCTCTTTCATAAAACTCCTGAAAGGTATGTTTTTTTCTTAGAAATTATTTATCAAAACAATAGCCATGCCAGAGAATAAAGTTTCCGATGAGAGCAGTTACAGGTTAAATGCTAGTGATGTGAGGATCCTAAATAAAAATGACTAATTATAATGAAAAATACACTCTCTAAATAAGTCAAAAGATAATGTCAATACTGAACACATGGAAGTTACATACAAGTTAATAATTATTATCACTCTGTATAACTTTGGTGTTTTTGTTAAATTATTCAAATCCAAATAATCGTTCAAATTTTCTATACAATTTAGTTTGAAATGAAAACAAGGGAAAAGACTCTTAGCACATTGATAAAATAAGCTTTAGAAAACAAGATACATCACTTAATATGATTATAACCTTGTACAAGAAACCTTATTTAACGTCGCATATATCAAACAGAGAAACATTAGCGCTATTTTTGCGACAAACATGATAAAAAGCAAACAGAAAACAACAAACAAACGTTGACTTTTAAATCATACAAACATTGAAATTTTGAGTCCAGTGTAGAGGAGCTATATTGGCTCCTGTATTGGAAACTTACTTTAACTTTAACTATACACTATCACAGAAAGCTAGCACATAATCAGCTAGAACGAATATTCATACCCTGCCTACTCTCCGCTCCGGCAGGACGACGACGACGCAATATATCAAAAAAAGTCTCGTCGTCAGAAAGCTACGATATCGCAGCTAATAATCAGCGAGTAAAACATACAATAACATAGCACAATAATATCTGAAGCTTGATTATTTTTTTCTTACATTGAAGACAGGTGGAATATGATTTATCAGCAGACTCACTTTACAGTCTTTTGGTCTATGATATGTTCACCTAGTTATATTTTAAACAAATATTCAAAAAGTAGGAGTGGGTTTAACCCCCAAGCTGAGTAAATCAATTCAAAATTGAATAAAAACAACTTTCTATTCTGAAATCGATAGGACTTCTCTCATTATACAAATTTGTTTTACCTTCTTATAAACAGATTGACGTGTATCGAATAACTATAAGTTATGGAGATGTAATTTGATATTGTTACGCGATATAAGATTAAGCTAACCTGCTTAAGGTATCTTAAATGTATACACATATGAGTGATAAATATTAGACATATGGGCACACTAAGGTATACGTAAAGAATACAGGTATGTCCAAAACCATTCAGCATCAAAGTCGACAAATAGGAACGTTGTAAATTGATACAAAGATACAATCTACGGCAGCTGACGTTGCATTATTGTACAGATGCATGTGGTTGGTCTGACAGAGGGCGATGCGAGAGACTCATCTTTACCTGTTTTTCGGCATTTTGCTGTTTTTGGGCTGCTATGGATAATAATTTAGTAAAGTCCATATTATGAACAAATATGTGAAACAATCCTATATCGCCAAATGCCAAAAGGAGACCACGAAGAATACTTTTGGCTAGATCCCTCGCTGTTCCTTCTCTCTTTCCGATTTCCTTTGATGACAACTTCCTGTTTGGCTACTTGCTCGCGTCTAACACTACACAGCCTACAATACACTTCCGCTTTTGGTTTTGCTGCCTTCTGTCACTGAATCTGAACAATTTAGTTAGATACAACTATGATTAGTGACATGGATCAGAAAGGTATATTTATTTACAATTTTATCTTAAGATCAAAAATATTTCCATGAGAAATATGTAGGATGTACAGTAATTACAGTTTTGCTGTTCTGCTGACAGTGTTTAGTCCGTCACTCGTCAGTGATCAGGTGATTGTGTAATAAATTCTGAAGATAGGCCTACAGTAGCACTCAGGGAGGGGGTATGCTGCACTAGTCAGGGTTTTGTAGTCTGTTTTTGAAATTTTCCAAATCATCCACCAAAACACAATATTCGTCTAAACTGTTCCAGTCCTTAATTGTTCTTGGAAAAAAGTTATTTTTGAATATGTCACAATTTGATGTTATAATTTTAAATGTTTTGTTCTAGAATATAGTTGTTATCTCTACCGTATGTAAAAAGCATTTACTCAGAAGTATTATAAACAAGTCACATTTCAGGGGTCGACACTAAAACTAGTCCGCTAGTCCTGGACTAGTAGATTTCAGCAAGGACTAGTGAATCTTGTAAAAAATACGACTAAAAAAAAACTTTTTTTTTAATTTAGAAAACTGCTAAAAGTCAGATATATTTCATGATGATTGTCAAAGTTTTCCTAAAACTTCACCATATTTTATGGCAGTAGTTATTTTTAAGTTGTCTACAGTCAATTACTTTTGCTGTTTCATGCTGTAGATCACATTTTGTTTCCTTATCAGAAAATCTTGGACTAGTTACATCACGGACTTAGATAACTAATCTAATTCCGTGGTTACATTGACAAAGGACTAGTAAGTAATCTATTCAACTAGTCCTGTGGACTACCAAACAAAAAAGTTAGTGTCTAACCCTGCTTTTAGAATAGATAATATAAAGCAACTTTAAAAGTACACAAAACAGTGGCGGACCCAGGTGTGTTGCCCTAGTTACCTATGGGATTTCCTTCTAATATCAACCATCCCTTGAACTATGATTTTCTTGCCAACAGCTTGAATATCTATATATATGCCTAAGGGTGTTGCCCAAACAAGGAGTCCAGTACTTGAACTCTAAACAATAGGAGATTAATCCTCTATTGTCTATATTAGTAGGGGGTCCAGTCAGGTCAGTGGTCAAGGCTCACCGGACTGACTCTACCTATAATCTTATTGTTCTAA
>JAUMHH010174278.1:0-15766 GCA_032359455.1 Chlamys rubida | reverse complement strand
TCACAAACAAATGACGTAACAATCAATACCTGCTCACAAGAGAAGATAACTCTGCAATACGCAAAGACGGAATAGCTTGTAATCCATCCATGTGTATTTTCAGCATTTCATTTTACAGTGAAACTTGAACTTAAATATAAGTATCAGCATTCAAATATGCATTTGTAATGCAATAGGCAATTATTACCACTGATCGGTACATATACTGTATAACGGAAAATTCTCGCTTATTTCGTCTTCCGCAATTAGGGCGAATTTATCACGACAGCGAATATTTAAGGACAAAATATACCTTCTATAGTAATTACATGAAACGAGCAAAATATACGCTAGGTGAACAGGGATTTTACTGGTAAAGGGCAAATAAATGGCTGGGCGAAAGTTTCCCTGTGTACAGTTGTTACATAGCCTTATACAACGAAAGTATGTAATATTTATTAAGACTTGTTTTCTAAATCGATCAAGCAATATAAATGGTTTGGTTGGTTTTATATTGTATTGTATATTGTATATGTGTTTAACATATTAGCATACATATAATAGACAACACCAATTATAAATCGTTTGCATTGTAGTTTGCTTCATAAACTTATAGATAAAACTACTTATTCGATTTGCATACATGAGTATTATAATGTAAATCACTTAATGTTTGTTTTTGCGATTTTGGTTTCAAGAAAGCATCATTTTCGCGAGAGTGCAACAGTCTGCTATGCATAAATGAAACTCATTTAAAAAACAAGTTTGCAAGATACTTACATCCGCGACTTATTGTCCAATTAATTAACTCTTAATACAGTGTATATAAATATCCTACATGATGACAGTATTCAATATATTTCTTACATGCTTTGTAATAGTGTTTCCGTAGTATAGGTAAAATCACATCAGGAAGTTGACAAAAACCGAATCAAATGTACATGTGAAGTTTGTATTAAATATTTTGTAGTTCATCTTCCACTACAGGCTTGTGTTTGTATGCATATCACGAATTTAGTCAAATAGATCAAAATCATAATCTCCATATTCATTCCGGAATCCAGAATAGCAGCAACGGAAACCAGGCCGTTCAAGTCGATAGGTTCTACAGCGACCTCTGAAGGCAAATCTGCGACGGCATCGGAACGGCGTGCAAGTGCACCCTCTACTCATCCCATAATAGTCGTAGTAATAATCTGTGGAATCATTAAAAGCGACACTTAGAAGACATGATGATCACTACGAGTTGGCTAATGTAGGTTGAAACCGGTAGATACAACACTATGGAGTGTATATTTCTGACTATTGTACAAGAGCAGTGTAAACGCTATATACGTTTTTATCATAAAGGCATTTCGAGAATGGTTCTCGTTAATAAGATACAGCATGTACACTACTCTTGTTTTGCATTTGTAATTGCTTTTTATATGATAGTGAAGGTTTTTTTTAGTTTCTTTTTGACACTTTAGGAATATTGAAACAGGAAACCAACGTTAAATGTTTTGTATACATAAAGAACAATATATGTTAATAACAAAAGTAAAATCACACATACACCTTTATAGACGTATGTCGTTGCCGTTATCATCTGGTGACTGACAAAGAGCTAATAAAGTGTGCGAAACCAAAAGAATAAGTCAGAATCAAAGATCCGTGCAAGACCTTAACAGGATTGTGCAATTACATGTACTCTTACGTTCCTAAGTGGTATATGTATGACTTGCCGATGGCAAGATTGCCCCAGTCGAACGACTTTTTGACGGAAATTGGCAATGCCGTCATCAGATTGTGACATCATGAAAGTAAACGTCACTGAATGTATCCATATGGCGTACACGTAGAGGTGGGAGAAATGTGTGATATTACATAGCCATCCCGACTTATCGTAAATCTCATCTGTGTTTGACCTAGCGTTGATAAGTTGAATATGGGCTATCTCAACGCCGTGTTATCTATGCACTACTTATGGTGAACCCTTTGAAATGACCTCGAATAAAATATACTTAACAGTATTTTAGTGTTAAACTCATTTCGAAACACATCTAACATGAACATAACATAATATTAATAATAATGATATACGACATTTGAGCCACTCTAAAGCGTTTACAGTACATAGATAACAGTTTATACAATCAATACAATTAGAATATACATTAATTAATACAATTTTTGAAGAATTCGCAGGAGCTGCCTTATCAGGCGCTAGCTACTAGTCCTATGCCACCTGGCTAATATCTTCATATGTGTGTATGCCTGCGTGTGTGCTCGAGATGTATTGTGTTCTGTTTATAGTTTGACCGTGCTTCCAACTGTATCATTTATAGTGCCACCTCACTTGAATGCTACAGCACAGATACAGCTTTACAATGTCATTTATCTGTCAAACCATGTCTCAAATCAGATAACTATTTAAATTTATTTTGTATAGTCCTACAACATTTAACCTAATAGTCTATTGGTCATTTTCTAAATACATTGCTATAGAAAATGTCTATCTTGAAAAATAAGTATATATTTATAAAATTAATGACATTACTATCATATTGTCTCCTGGGCTGTGTTCTTCTGGAAAATCCCCAGGGTCTGACTCCTCCATCCCTGCCCCCCGGGGATCCCGGTCCCGGGGGCTGTGTAGATATCTGTTTGTTTTCTGCTGGTGTTTCTGTTTGAGACTTCACCATACATACTGCTACAAGTAGTATTAATAAAATGCCCTCGTTCATGGTTCTCTGTAAAGAAAATGAATCCTGATGCAATTGACTATCATAGCATTAGTATCAGATTTCAGCAGAACAATACATCGATTAACTGTCCCAAATACAAGTGGAGGGGAGGGAGCATATAGTAGTATCCATGTCCGTCCCGTTGCGCTACATGCATTGGCATGGCTGATTGAAAGCCGTTGTTGAGCAGTTGGCCTGTGATTTTTTTATCTTTATAAGAAACAAACACACCTGCTGTTTCGTAAGAGGCGACTAATACCGGACCCCCTGCAGAATTGGGGATTCGCACTCTACTTAGAGACACAAAAGCAACCAAAATAAATCTGCTACACCCATTGTAATATTTGGGATTTTTGTGTTTCTCTCTACTACGTTTTATTTCCTAGCGCCTTGCTTGGCAATACCTCACTTTTGGCGTAAATTATGAACGTTCGCCCAGGTAAGGACGGCGATAGGTTCTGTTCCCAGACCGGGACATACTAAAGTCATTAAAAAAGGTAGTTGTTTTCTTCTACTTATCGTAGGTTTACCCGTTGTCAGTATAATGTGACCGGGTAGAATACTGTGCTGGGTGCCTAAGGCATGGTATTTTAGGGAGATAGCACTATAAAGTCGACGTCAGATTCGAGCTATCTAACGAAGACAAATATACGAACATACCCTGCCGATATCCCATCAGTGCATATTAAATTAAAAATTGAATTTGTTGTCCGTTTTCATTAGGACTACTTTATTCACGCGGATATTGGTCTTTTTGTACAAAGACTTAGGAATGTAGAGGCTAAAGAAAAGGTAATTAAAATGATATCGATGATTAATGGGACTATTTTTCATAGATATAATAAAAATAATCCTATGCTGTGATATCACAATCCTGTCTCCGACTCCCTATGATTTGTTAGAGGACATTGTCTGAAAATATTGTACCAACCATCAACAAGTAATAAATTATATTAACATGCATACAGACGTAAGTAGTGTCATGTCATATCTCAAAACAGGCAGTTTATAACACTATCAAGCGGCAAGACATTTGTCTGACTGAAATGATTTTCATGTATAACTTACATGTATATAGGCATTTTTTGACATTATGAAAAATATCCCATTAGTACATTAACCAACACACAAACTAGGAAATAATCAACAAGGCGACAGAAATACAAAAAAGTAAGGTCTAGAAAAACATATATATATATGCTTTTTGCATTTTTATATCGTGTTTCTGATAATATATAGAAAATCATGAAAAAAAGAAATTTATATTTTAAGCTTTGTTTCTTTTGAATCTTTTTACTTTTACAATAGATTTGTGACATTACTATCAATAATTGTTTCAACCACAATGCAAATACATAGACAAATCCAATGCTTACTTAATTATTTATTTCAAAATCATAAAACGAAACCAATAGTGCATTGATATAAATCCCTGACGTATCTTTATAACCTTGTTTGTTTTAATAAAAATGTGTCTAAATATATTTGAAACCTTTATTGATCGTACTTTGTTTACATTAGGTGAAAATGATCTTTTAAATGATGTCACAAATATTATATCATTAAATTAACCGTCCATGTACAAATATCTGCTGTAGATAACATATATTTCGCGTGATATGTTCTTGATTATTTTCAAGTTATTGACCGCTTTACGCACTAACATTTCACGACACAAAATCTGTGCATAACTTGAAATAATCTTATAAAATGAAACGGTCATTAACATACTCATGAATAAGTCAAGATCAATTAGTTCGTGAAATTCAGTGTACACGAATAATAGGCATCTACGTTATTTGGAATCTGTCAGAAGACAAGATTATATAATACATGAGCATGTACAATTGCAATTAGAGTTGGTAATATAGACTTGTTCACTAGTTAATTTGACATTGTACGAACAATTACGGAAATTTAACCAGACATGTTGTCACTTAAATGGTTTATTACGTTTTGTAATAACTGACGGTTTTATTTCAAAGGTTCACAGTTCGTATTCAATACAACATTGGAAATATTCAAGTTCCTGGTTTTTACAAACGTATGATCTTGTACAAGGGAAACGATACACAAATGCTGTCGATTTTCATTGGTGTATAAAAGATAATGAACTGATTACGCGAACAGTATAATATTATATATGTTTATTAATATGTTTTACAAAATGTACATGGATATCTGTAAGGCATTAAATGCTAGACAGTTGATGTCAATGTCTAACGAGGTTTTAATGATAAATTCATTTATATTTTATTATGGTTGTCGCTCTACCAGTCATATCTGGTAAAGGACTCAACGTATACATTGTCGCACTGTATGTTCTAAAGTAGAGAGTCCAGCCATTCTTCTACATTACAGGGGCAATGAAAGGTAAAATTTTGTCAAATTAATTGTATTTTCCTTTGCTCTTTAAAAAAGGACAATTACAAGTTACGGATTTTTTAACATGACAAAGAAATTATCCTTAATGTTGCAGACAAGTACAAGAACAACAAATGCTACTGTGGATGGCCGGTAGAATAGTAGAATCGTTTAAAGCCCCTGCTTAACAACTGAAAGGCCTTTTGATCGAATGTTCCTTGAAACGGTAGGTTGTGTGTTAAATGGGAAATAAAAAACAAACATATTTCTTTCGTAAATAACTCTTTGCTATAGTAAATAGACAAGCAACTCAAAGAATAGAAAATTGCGAACAAAGTGAAAAAATGTTTTGTGTTACAGATAAGCAACAGAGAGCTGTGGACATCTTCCTTAAGTATGCCCGTACTAAATGACAAATTAATTTGACAGCACACAGCATATGATTAAATAAATGCTCGCGTCATATTTTAATGAAACAAAAAACATTTTTGAATATTCATTTAGTGATGCATGCCATACAAACAACGTTACCGAACACCACAAGTGCTGACATAACATTTAACTACAGAAATATGAAAAACCCATGTGATGTTATTCAATGTATGTGAAATGAAAAGAGAATTCGTTGACACAACCGGTAACCCATATATAAGATAACTTCTGATAAATGTATCGTCAATTACATTACTGTCTTTGACACCACATGAAATGACGTTCCTAAACTGAAACAGTTAATTACGTTACGGTACAAGGACCCACAGTCGCCACAAATAATATAGCTAAAATCAATGGGAATAAAAATCGTTTAGTCTGTCAAATATCGTATTTGGTATTTTTTTCAGTTCGTCATTCTTTGGCTTCTGAATCAATTACATTAAAATCTGTACATTGGTAACAAGGCTTAGTTGCTCGGATCATGGTTTATTTAACGATAGCTTAACACAGAATATACATATGGTTTAGTGTAAAAAGTAGTGAGCATTAAAACTAAGAGATTTTTTTTTTCAAATACAGACAAAAGATATACTAAAATAATTTGAAATATTCAGATTTAAAAAATTATATCGAAATATGTGTGAAAATATTTGTTTATAAAACGTAACGACTTCACCGTTGTTTGATCTATGAATTCATTATTGGTTTAATGGATTAGAAAAACTAATATACCGCAGCGCCAGTACACTAACAAAACCTAAGTTCAATTCGATACAAAACCACACTTACAGGAACTGAACAGACATCAAAACATAAGGAAAAAAATAATGAACCCATGACAGAATTTATCCTTGCACCAGATGTGGCACCTGCCATAATATTTGCTATCATATCAGAAAGAAATCTGCATGTCAACGACGATCTCTTGCAGTATATATATGCCTCCATAGTTACAACGATTCCCTAATGGCGACATTTCAATTCCGTTCTGATTGTGGAGCCTCTCCGATAAAAATATTACCGGATATGGAGATTATATGCAAGTTTATATATATATATATTCTAATATTTGAATTCAATGCTTTTGATTTAACTTTGATTTTGAACAATAAGGGCGTTTATATACATATATGTTGTTCATAAAATGTGAGCATTTTCTTTTAACACATAAATTCGTTCCATCATGCATTGTCAAATACCAAAGGTTTTTTTCATAACTATTTTGGTGGTTTTTTTACTCAATACACCATATATATGAAGGTTTATAGACTGAATCTAATTCATCGTCACGATTCTTCGATCGAAATGACGCGTAGACAGTTTCTAAATAGCAACATTTTATTGAGAAAAAGGTTTACCATCAGTTAATGGCATATACTTAAGATGTGTACAGACGTATCTTTTATCAAACATTTTGAGGTCAATTTCTATGACCCAATCATGCAATGCCGGTGTAGGAAATTCGGTATTCTTGTTTTATTGCTACGATTATGAATTGTCTAAATTCCTGTACAGGTATCATATATGTGTTCTGTTGTTATGAAATGGTTCATAAACTTGAGACTATTTAACCAATAATGCATACTGCGAACTAATTATTACATCATTTCGGGTTCTTTTATAAACTTACTTTTTGTATAATGTTAAAGAAACGGCTTATGATAATATCTTTCTTCTAAGAACAAATTTGAGTTGATGTTGAGATCACACAGTTTATCTCTATAAAGTTTTATTCTTATTGAGTGTTTATGTTTTTTTACGTTAAATAACTAACATTTAATATGTGAACAATTTTTACTTTTTTATTTCTAGTGTAAATAAATTGTCAATGTATCAATAAATAAGTGTGTATAGTGTTATTATGAACTATGAAAGTGTTTCACATTTTTACAAATTTACACAGAAAATTGTATTTTTCACTACTATTACTTTATGCTATTCATTCCAATATGATCTAAATTGAGCAATAGCAATTTCTTAAAATCTCGATAAATGTTTTTTTTGTTGATTTGAGGAAATCAGAAAATTTTTAAAATACAAGGAACAAAAGGTTGTTTTTTTACTCATGGAATTCGTATATTTTTCTAGTTTTACTATGATTTTATACCAAATCATAACACAATTAATGTCCTGTTTGATTTCATAGGAATAGAACACTAACTGTTATCTTCTGCAAGAGTGAACATTCTTGAAAAAACTAAGTCTACTTCGGTAAAATCAGGTTAAACCCTCAACACGTGTGTTTAATTAAGTGAATCTGCACTTCAAAAACACATGCACAAAGCAAATGCACCTGCAGTTTCTAACCTACGTCATTGACAGCAAGACTTGTATCATAACACCTGCATCAGAAAACCACGTGGTGCCAAAACTATAATCCCTGCCTTGCCTGATTTCTATTGTGAGCAGGATCGCCTCTCACAAACGTTCCATAGCGGTGAGCCTATTCTTTTGATTAAGTATCGATAATTGCAAGTGATTAAATTTTCTTATCAATGTGACGTTTTATCTTTCACAAAAGTTGATATCCTGTCAATGTTAATTCGGAGCATTAATTAATCAATGATTTAATCTACTTACCTTTGTCAATAGGAAAATACATAAACCATGTCCAAATTACAGGAATCTGGATCTGTCCAACGACGTTCCTAAATATTATCTTCACACTGATCGTACTGGTTTGGATGCAATTATGCAAATGACATCAGCTAAAACAGACGTCACTTAGGAAATTATACATAAATGTCAAAAACATATGTGCATAGAAACAACGCTGAGCAGCATAATTGATTTTATTTATTTACAATCATATGAATTATATAAGATTATATTGAACGATACCAAATATAATATAAGTCAAAAATAAAATAGAAGTTATTAATCTTGAATATCCTTCAAAATCCCCCTCAGATTTAGTGAATTAACAATACACATAGAGAATGATAAAGCACAATATATCATAATTAAGATATATATATATATATAAGTATATTCAAGAGGTTAACTGTTGACGTATATATTAATATAGTGTTCCTTCGTCAGGCAAACATAGTGATAATATATATGAGTATGATATAATTTCATGCAAATATGAATGACGGACACAGACTACGGAAAGATAAATGTATAAAGTGACAGTTTAACGTTTAAGGATTGCATGCTTATACATGGTGGTCCAAATTATAAATAAAATAAATATTTCACGAACTAATGTTGTTAACTGATATTTTATATAATATGTTATTTAATCAAAGCGACATTAGCATGCACATACATGACTTAGGCTGCTTTTTATACACTGTATCATTGTCTACGCAAGTCTATATATTTGTTAGGCCTGACAATCCACTTTCCGAACAAAACTGTATTATTTCAGAGGTTATCAAAGTGTTATTCATTGGCTGAATAGAAACAACCAACGGTGACTTATTGTCCACACGTTTATATGTAGCAAAAACGGTAAAAATATGTACATGTATGTGACTTTTTGATGAACTATGATATATACTTTGACAGCGTCATAAAAAATAACGACTGAAACATTTGTGCACTTAGGTGTTAAAATGTGGAGAACCGATTGTCAAGTCGAATATATCTCACATCTAAGTATGCATATTCTAAGTAGTCATTAGTCTGATGAAACAAGAGTACATTTAGGGGAATGGCAACAACTGGTTGCATCAGTTCCGCGCTGTCACAAGGAGACAAACACGAACATATCGCAGCCTTCCAAAATACACACGCATACACTACACGCATGCATCTTGCACACAGGGGAGGCCGTCCTTAAATGACCTTAGCTGTTAATAGGACGTTAAACAAAATCAATCAAACAAACAAACAAACTGGTTCACCCGTTATCTGTACAATGTGCTGTGCTGGTGCACCCGTTATCAGTACAATGTGCTGTGCTGGGTACCTAAGGCATGCTATTTCAGTGAGATAGCACCATAAAGTCGGCGTCATATTCGCGCTATCACAAGGAGGCAAGAACACCAACATACACTGTATCTGGCACACATACACTCAAGTACGCATACATATGTACACTAAACACATGGAGGCACTTTCAAATGACTTTATCTGTTAATAGGAAGTTAAACAATAAAACCAAAACCAAACGACAGAGTACATATCGTACAAGTCATCGAAAGATTTTATGAAACAGCATAAACAATTATTTATCAACCAGACGTAAACGTATGGCAAAAAAAAAAATTAAGACAACACCCAGAAAAAACCCACAAAAGTACAAGAATATTACGGAATTAGACACATATGTATGATTACATGTACATGTTGTATATTTCTCTGTTTCGTTTTATACTGTATTCTTCTAATTGTACCAATCAAAAGTATATGCCAACAATTCCTGAAGTGTTGCGCAAATGTCAACGACTGTTTATCACGTAATTCGCTGTCTATAAATCGTTTCTCATGTTTAATTCATCTTGGTCTTTTGAAAAACAACATTGATAAGCGATGGGATGTCTTGTCCCAACTGAGTGCAATTTTATATATTTCACCTTTATTTTACATTTCCTTTCGTTTTAGATATTATTTCCATTTCTAATTTATATCGTTTATGTTTTATGTTTTCATTCATTTTCTTAAATTCTATCATTTCCTATTTGTTCTTGGTTCTTTTTTTGGTTTTTTTTCTCTCGTGTCTTTTCGTCTTCTTCTTCTTCTCTGTCCTTCTTGCGTTCTTTAAATTTCTTAATTCTTTGGTTGTCTTCCTATAAATCGCAGTGTGAAAAAATGCGTTCAAATATTAATTGTCTGAACACATGGGATATTACACATGCAAATATATTCTACCTCTTTGGCTTCCGCGGTTTTGAGGGCCGATCTCGTGCACCACCGTGCAATGCACAAGAGAGAAAATTTTATTCAGAACAAATTACGTTTTCAAGAATGTATTTACCTGTGTGACTGCACTTAATATGCATATATAAACCATTCTAAGCAGGACCAGGTACGCTAAAGGACATCAACATGTGATTTCCCTTCCACCTTATACTTTATATATATATATGCAAATGACCCTGTAAGACAGTCATTTGTATATGTATGCTCTATCTACATTTTTCATATACATGCAGTTATCGATACTAGCTGTGCACTATTTGTGATAACGATGTTAAAATTTTGAAAATGCATCGATTAAAATCATCCCGTGGGTCTATGATTTCCCTTATGCCCTTATTTCTTAAAATTAGTTGCCAAACTCAAACCAAACCTAGCGCGATGTAGCGTTTAAAACGAGAGTAGTTATCCCCCTTGTTACATTATAAACTAGCTGACGTATAGCAAATCAGGTCGAGCTATGAACAATATCAAACAACCCCGACATTACGATTCAGATAATTAACATATTCTACTGTTTACTCTACCTATTGAAAGACTTAATCATGTTTTGTAACTGAAAAATGGCTTAAATGGAGCAGCGGGTAAACACAGTTAAATAACAATAAATATTCTATCAATTAAAAGTTTTTTCCGATAAGCGAATATATATTACAGCTGATTATCCGTAATAATTCAGTCTTATTATGCCGCTTTTCCTTGCTCGAATATCTCCAAAATAGCTTATAAGAATGTGAACTGTACTATATGAAACAACCTTATTACATGTTTGTACGCGCTTCGAAGAAGCATTCTAACTGGGACTGTAAGCTAACCAGCGATTCTCATTCTCTTTCTATATTAGTCGACAGGTCTACTTTCAAATAAATGGTCTCCCTGAACGTGTATAGTTAACATATAATGGCACAACCCTAAATTATATTAAAGTTATCCGGACGATCTACATAAATAGTGTGTCATTTGATAAGTGTAGAACTAACTGATAGCTTAACGACAGTTACTTACTATTTTAATTATTCTGTTAATTATTTGAAGAAATTTCTTTAACTGCTGATGTTGATAAAAAGCCCTTATTTATCTGCACTCTGTTTATATTGAAATATAACACAACAAAGCCATTCAAAAGAAACAATTAAATAACTGTGTTAATATGTGTATATTACAGAAACACACATACGTGTACTATTACAAATACAAATTCATGATGCGGAACGTTCACATTAGGTTACCTGAATGGCCTAACGCAATAGAACGGAAGCAAAACCCGTCGATATGTTTTGATTAAGAAAGCTCTCCTTGTCTACGTATAATTGCGTAGTGAAGCTGAAGATTGCACTAGGTACAAATGATATAAACAAAAGTCCTTTTGGTCTCGTTGATTCTGTTTCACACGTTTTTGTTGTAATATTTAGACATATATGTATAACCTGCATTTACTACTTTGTGTTTACCCGGGATAACAGTATGGGAAATAATGTAATACAAAGAAGCGTGTTTGCACTGTTTCTATGTGTTGATATGTTAGACGGAGGTAAGTACATGTACGTAATTACTCATATATCATGTAACATATTTGTGTTTGCTTAAAATATTGATAATTCCGAATATTTACCAACATAATAGACATCGCAAAGTCACGAATATCGCTAGTCCAATACCTAGTGAACTTTAAGATCGTGGTTTACTGCATTAATCTAACATACTTTTCTAGACTTCAATATTTCTGCCGTTGCTATTATGACTTATTTCTTTTGGCTTGCAACACATACATTACAACGTTACAGCGAGACGTTATATACGGCACTTTGATATTTTGGTTGTGACAGGTTTGCAATGTAAATAAACAAGTCTGAACTAAACATTTAATGTGTGTTGAACATCACTCATTATCCATTTTCAAAATACATGTCGTATATGATTACACATGCATGCATGTGAAAACAATCCCAATGCTAAATATAATTGTACAAAACAATCCCAATGCTAAATATCATTGTACAAAACAAGTACAGTGCTAAATATCATTGTACAAAACAAGTACAGTCTAAGTTTAGTAACTATATGATTGCTTAATGCCTTAACATGGGAGATATGATGCACACATTACATAGGTCATTTGATTTATATAATAAGAACATAAGTGTAGGGTACATAGATGTACTGTTATCGTGATGTTTTGGGGTTGTTAATGCATATAATGTCATTACTGTTTTTCCTCCGAAAGTAGCTCATGTACTTGTAGCTGGGTTTTGTTTTATTTTAACGGGTCCATTTGCCAATTTACGATTTCCATGTCAACGTTTAAAACAATGAAGTTGTATATCTCAAGTGATTATTACAGTACATTTACGTGAAGCCTATAACGTTTAGAGTATATCTAAATAGATCTTTATATATTTTAAGCGTGTGACAGACTGCAATGAAGTATTCGCACTCTCTTTAGAAATATTTCTGTGTTGAATTAAATAGAGAGCCATTAAAAAGAGGAACACCTTTGTACTAGTTTACATAGCTTGTCTTATTGTCGTAACTATTTACCAGATATGACGGTTCACAGGCTTCATTAAACACATTGCATGTATCCATCAATACCATTTAAGGATCCCTGTCTCACTGCACTGTGTTTTTCCTATATACAGTAACCTCCCCTTAACTTCCGTTTTGATATAACTGTATCTACCAGGTAGCTATATCGGTTAGAGCGGTGGTATATCAATCTGAAGTCAAGAGTTCGAATTCCGGTCTAGCCCCCAAGGTTTTTTTACACCCAAACACTGTTGTTGGTTATAAATTGTTTAATTCATTATTTGTCATAAAAGTCCCTCAAGGTTTGTTTCATTTTCAGAAATTATTTATTAAAACTATTGTCATGACGAAAAAAACCCAGTTTCCAACACTTCGTTTCAGTTTTTGGCAGTTGTACGGGTATCCTATAGACATATGCCGTATTAATATAAATTTTAACATAAGACATTGATTGACAATATCTTTGTTTTTATAAATGTATTTAGTACCTACAAATATAGCACCTAATAAAACAATGGCGTATGCAAATATACCGGCATTTTTGTTTTGCTTTGCGCAGTATTGTCAGAGAAAATAAATGTAACTTTTGAAAATAAGTATACAAGTTTATCATATCCGTGACCCAAATTTGTGTGAAAATATTTGAATAGAAAGAAATATTTGAATACAGACGCTTTACGGTATCACGATTTTCACAATGTGATATTAATAAGTATTGTAATATTCAAAATGCATACCTTACAGCATGTTTGACGGGAAAAAGAGACATTGCCCTAGTCATAGACGAGTCGGGAAGCGTCATGAATGTAAACTATGTTAAGCAATTGGCATTTCTCCAGAAAGTGGCCTCTGCATTTCCCATCGGAGAACAGGGAACGCTGTTTGGGGCTGTTGCTTTTAATACAAATGCTAGACTGGCCTTCACGTTAGATCAGCACAAGACCAAGGAGTCTCTGTTAACGGCCATAGGGTCCGTGTCATACGTTCCTGGAGGAACTTCCATAGGTGCAGGGATAGACTTCGCCCGACAGCAAGTGTTCACCGTTGCCAATGGTGATCGCACCGGGGTCGACGATTACATCATCGTGATAACAGATGGCTACTCCGCAGATACTGTGACGTCAGGTATTGCTGCGAGAAACGCAGGGTTCACTCTGTTTGCTGTTGGCGTGGACGGGTATGACCTCAGTGACCTTATCGCTGCAACTGGTGACGCCAACAAAGTATTCACAGCACCCGATTATGATTCTCTAGATGGAATCGTTGACCAACTGACCAATGCCTTTCCATGTGACTACTGTAAGTAAATATATATCAAAATAATAAAAACGTAATTTTTCCGCATCATTATATTCGCTTTGTTTGACTTTTTAATGGCAAAACTTCATTGTATCTGAAAACTAAATAAATATGTTTCGTAACCATTGTTTCTCTTGTTTCAACTCCCTTTATATCATTGCTAAAAAATGTTGTTGCTCCATTTGAGTTGTGTCGAATGCTGATGGACAAACGAATCATAGGTATATGTTAAAGAAGAATGACAACATTTTTAAGTTTGCTATCATGATCTCATTATGAAATATTAAATTCCTTTTGTGATCTGAATATAGATGAGTTTTACTATAATGTACCTTGTTATTCCGTTGACAATACCTCCATTCTCACCTTGGGAACGTTACATTCAATGGCGGCGGGTGTCGTCCAGGACGTAGGATATGCCTACTTTTCCAACACACTTGATTTTATTCTTTCTTTAAAATTATGAGTACATGAAATATGTTTTAATAAATAATAAATAATGCAATGATTTCCTATGACGTGTATTTCTGATCATGTTTAAGGGAACTTTCTAACAACCTTGACCGTGCTTTATAATGTATTATTCTATAGTTTGTGGAGACCAAGTGATAGGCAATGAATTTCCAATAAATCCGGTGAACAATGCAGATACATTTACAGGTAATGTATAATTTAATTATATCTTATAACCATTAACTTATTTGTAATCAATTAATTTATCATTGGCATTTATAAATCAAAAACAGCCAGTTGCTGCATCATGATGGATTTTTATGTATAATAGATAATATGAAATCGACACAATACGTTATTCTAGGGATTAGATCATTTTAGTCGTTCTCCTTTACAACAAATATTACAGCAACTGTTTGGCATATTTCGATGAATAGTTCTTTGTATGTTCCTGATTTTATATATATATATATATTTTGATTTTGTATAGGGGTATTGTGTGGCATAGTAAATTAACACTATTTGGACTGTTGTTTTCATGGTCTTAAAATACAATGTTTTGTTGTCTTGTTTTCGCGTTGTATATTGCGAATTTAGTGACTTCGTGAATTCCTCTTATCTGTGAAACTATACAGCCTTATAGTGTGACACCACAGCATAATCTACCGCGCCTTATCTTCATTTTCACTTTTTCGGTGAAGACATTATCACCCTGGGAAGGTTCGGATATACTTGCTGATTTGTAAGATTCAACTAATGTAGGGCCCCCTGCAGAATCTTTTCTTCAGTGCCCTTCTACTAAGAGGATATTGAAGAGAACATGATTAATTGCACCAATTGCAAAACTTTGAATCTGTCTTTTGCTTTATCACTTACTGTTTCGTTTTGGTGTCAGTGTCTCCCTAGGCAACCATCTTCATATGACCTTTGCTGTTGCGAGGCAGTTTGACCACACACAAATAAAATGTCGAGAAGGCACGGTAGTCTAGTGGAAGGGCGCCGGGCTCGTGACCGAAGGGTTGCGGGTTCCAGTCACGTCACGGCACTGTGTTGTATCTTTGAGCAAGATACTTTACTCCGCTTGTTCCAGTCTACTCAGCTGTTAATGAGTACGT
>JAUMHH010174267.1:2201-15767 GCA_032359455.1 Chlamys rubida | reverse complement strand
ATTTGGATAATCAATGATGGCAAATCATCTTAATCACATTATCTCCCTTTTCATTAATAGAAAACATTTAAAAAAAATCAATTTTTCCAATGGTTTTATCAAAGATAAATTATCAGCAAAATTTAAAATATGTAACAGAACTTTTGGAGGGCAGTGTATATATATAGAGGCTATTTAAAAGTATCCTGATGAACACCATATTCCATAACATTCTGTCATGCGAGTAAAATATACAGATAAGTGGTATGTACATGATGTATTAAAATACCCAGTTTTACGAAATTGGTCAAGAAATAAAGATTTAAACAGCTATTGGATACTACCGGTAGTATAACTGGGCATAATAAGCTGATGTGTCATTCTGGGAAATTATACATGCTGAACATGCCGATGTAGCATCTTTTGGAAGCAAATTGAATGCCATTTAAGATGACGCAAACAAAAATTGAAGTTCTCCCAGTAGAATAAGCAAAAAACCGTGAAAGCTACACGTTCCCTCTAAAATTCAAATTTCAACCTTCTATACCTCATTTATGAACTGATTCTTGTGCAGTTGGGCTCAGCTGAAAGCTTATAAAATTCCTTTTCCAAAAATTCCCATTTTTCCGAAATTGTATTTTAAAATGCTTTTCCTTTAGTGCGACTGGAGAGATTTTAACAAAACCAATGGTCCAGAGCATCTATTGACATTAGGTGGACTCAATTTTGTATAAATGGAGAGTCTGGTTCATCTGGGAGAGAGGCTGGGCCAAATAGGGGAAGATATAGTGACTAATATTGGGCAAAGGGAACTGAATATTTCATAAACGAAGGTTGTGCCGAACGATGCTCTGGACCAAATTTGGTAAATATCCCTCCAACCTTACTTTAGGAGGAGGATTTTAACGATTTACCCCGATTCCACCTGTTGAGTCCCAACTTTCCACCCCACACACTATGGGTCACCTTTGCCCAAGGAAGCTCTGATCAAAATTTGGTTAAAATCCCTCCAATTGTACTGTAGGATTTTAAAGATTTGGGCCCCACCCCGCTACACCCACGGGTGCATCACCTTCCGTTTATACTAATTGAGTCCCTTTTGCCCAAGCATGCTCCAGTCCAAATTAACTTGATATCCACTGAGCTGTTCAGGACTAGTAGCGTTTTAAAAGAAAAGTTGACGGACAGACGGATAACAGATAACCCATATATTGGCAGCTTTGAATGCAGTGAATAGAAAATACAACGCTGATTGGTAAAGATAAAATCTACATATCTCACTTCAAGAAAAAGTAATAAAAACAAAACTCTTAGTTTAGTTTCTTTAACTTAATATTTATTCCATACAGAAAGTATTTGAAATATTGCTGACAGGACAAACTCTAGCTGACATAGTTACAAAGGCAGTGTTGTAATGATCACTTCTGCTGAATACTGTTCATCACTTCACCTTCAGGATAAGTTCATGAATATTCATGAATTGATTTCCCTCATGAATATTTAGAAGCAAATTTCCCACAAGGCCAAAACAAATTGTTCAATTTTGTTACAATAATCATCATCAGTCATCATCTGGATGGAAAATAAACGGGACTAATAATTTACTAAAAGTGAAGTGATTGACAGAGACTGCATAAGCTCTACTATATAAACCAACAAATAATTTATGAGGTTACAATAACATCCAAAAAAAACATGATTCATGTAAACCATACATGTACCAAATAACGACTCCATACAGACAAATCAACCACATACTGGATACTAGCATGGCTTCTCGTACACAAGAGCTAACAACCAAACAAAGCAAGTAAAGGGAGGTAATCTGGAAATAACATTCTCTACTCATATTTAAACAAACCTTTTTTTCTCCTCCTAAAATCCCAAATTTTAATTACTTTTAAAAGTTAAAACTTCATAAAAAGTATTTTGGGATCCTATCTATTGTTTAGAATAAAGTACAAGGCTTGGAGTAATCTGAGGAATAGAAAGAGAAATCGTGGGTGATTATTCATTCTACACATCAGTCAATCCCGTGTCGGTGTTCAGTCCTTACACTTCAGGCATACGTGTAGAAATTTATAGAATAAAAGTGGATATTTATACATACATAATTCATACTGAAAATACAGCAAGAAAGCATGTGACGTGATTATGTCATAGACCAAGGCTACATTAATTAGATGGTAAAGGAGATTGCCTGAAAACTGAAAGTAGGATTTGTCAAACTTTAAAACAACTATCTATTAATTCAATAACTAAGGGGATCCCTTGCACTATAACTATCTATAGCTATGATGACTGATGATTGCTTTATACTATAAATAACAATCCCCAAGTTTGATTATTGAGCGATTCCCTTGTACAGAAGTTAATACAGTGATTACAACTAATTATTTCTAGTCTTACAGTACACACAGCAATGAAATCAAGAATGCACCACGGATTCTGCTTTTTTCAATATGGTGATTTATGAAGAAAGAATTAAATTTTTCTATAATTAAGAAAATTATTACCAATACGAAAACCTACACAAGCCCAAGGTGAAAATATTTTCTTCCTTTTTTGCTTCAAAGAATATTTTTTTGAACAGGAAATATGACTGATCTATGAAACCTCATGTTGACATGCCAAATACATTCAAGCATTTAAATTGCGGATTTTTTTAATTGATTACAAAAAGGAAGATCTCTGATAATCTTTGAATACAAGACTTGAATGCTGTCTGTTGTACAGGTTAGAAGTGGTAACAAAATGAGACAATACTGATGGAGTTTGGAAAAGAGATATTGATATAAATCACAAAGTGACACATCCTTTACAGTTTGTCAATCATCCACGATGTACAACACTTCAATCATCTCCAACAACAAGATATTCACACTTCAGACCAAAGTTTCACAGATGATTTCGGCTAGGATGTTTTCCTCTTTATTTATGATTTCCCATTGAACTGACAAAACTGTTAAATTATCTGTGAAACCTTGACCTAGATATACGTCATACCTACAACTACACGTTACTGGTAAAACCTCCCGCCAACACGTAGGTACAATGAATTGGATACATATACAGGAATACTAAATTTTAACATATACAGTTTTTATGTTAAACCTCTCGATAACAATCGTCTGGTAGAATAGATTCTGAATATTTGCCAAGACTTCTAGACTCTGGGGCTTTACTTCAACACTTACCAGGTAGTCATTCTTATTCCCTAACATTTAAGGCAGGATACTGGGATATATATTGTTTGCATGACTTTTAAGAACAGTTCAGCAAACATCTAGAAGATGCTATTTCCACTGACATAAAAAAATAACTGTTCAAGCTCGTCAGCAAACTCACATTAACAATATTTTACACCAAATAATAGTTATTTGCAAAGCTATTAGGGCACAGTATATAAACTTCAGACTAAGAAGTGTAACAGGTACGTACATGTACTTCAAACGGTTTGAGGAGACAGATCTGAACATTTCCAACCTGTCACATTGGAACACTCGGTTTTATAAAGAAAATCTTTCCATCTCGTGAGAGGAGAGATTATGGTTTATACAATTGTATTTAAATAAACCAGAGTACATAAATATGTATGTGAAGTTAAATTGGTTATCAGTAATTTAATACTTCAAAAGCAGCAGTATTTCAATTTTTGGTGTTTTTTCTTTATCTCAATTTCAAGTATCATCACCGTAGATTGACATAAAATGACATCAACGTCATACACAGAACTTTAGGGCTCGGAATATGTTACAACCTACTAGACATCCCGACGTCTGATGGCTCCACTCGACGTCCGATGGCTCCACTCGACGTCCGATGGCTCCACTCGACGTCCGATGGCTCCACCGTGGGTAGAGGTGTGGTGCACACATATATACACAATAACACAGGCCTCAATGGGACACGATCCAAATTCAAAAAGTATACCAATATCTTACAGAGACATTTCTATAAATGTGAGAGGTTTTATTCGTTTCAATTGATAAGGTGTATTAATAAACTCCAATCATCCAATGTTCAGGGTATTTTCATGGTTAGACAGTTCTGATTGTCAATTATAGTACCAGTATAAATCCATCAGATCTATAAGTAAAACTATTCTCTACAGATCTTTGAGTTTAATAAGTAAAACTATTCTCTACAGATCTTTGAGTTTAATAAGTAAAACTATTCTCTACAGATCTTTTGAATCCTTATTTCAAGTATGTTGAAAAATGCAGAAATGGGCTTTGATAAGAAATAAGGCGTTTGAGGATTCTGTGAAAAGAGATTCATTATTTAACACGGGAGGAAAGGCACCGATAAACTACAGCATGGCTTCATATCCTTCCTAGAGTACACACTGTGTACACATCAGGGAGAAATCCTTCAGATTCTTAAATCAGTTTATATGCCTATGTTTATCATCCAATAAACAATTAAAGAAATGACTCATACATCCCATAATAACAACACACAAGTACAACCAGTGTAAAATATGAAAGTAAATAATACACCATGATTGCAGAAAAAAAATATATATAAGTAAATTGGCTGACACAGAGAGATGTAGATTTTGTTTGGTTATGATGGACCCTACAAATCCAATTCTCTACTCTCAATATATGTAATATACATATTCAAATTTGAAAATCCTATTTAAAAAAAAAAAAATGAAAATGTATTTCTATGTTGAGTACAAACTGAAAATACTACTGTTCACTGGAGACATTCCATAGTTAACTGTTCAATCCCTGACTTTGACCTTGACTTGAAACGACCTTGACCTGCTCCACACACTAACAATAAAAGCGGTAATCAGTTACTGCTGCATACTCATGAAATAAAACAGATCCATCTCTGTCCCTCATGGCCCCATGTAACCCCATCCTATCCAGTCTTGAACTTTAACCTGTGACCTTTACCAGATGCCCTCTGATTTTCCGCCTGGTGGGTTAAGTGTGCGTGTTGATGTCTTTCTAGCTTGTCTGTCATCGTATTGAGCACCTGCCAAAAAAAATAGAAACATATTTGGTATATGTGCATTTAAATTCGATCTCAATATCCCAGCCACCTAAGACTGGAAGCCAGAATCCTCCCAGTTCTACCACAAAACATGCAGCTGTTTAACCACTCCTGTTAGTATATATCTGTCCAAATCTTCTGTGAATCAAGTCTTTGTTGATTGAAAATGAATGGCAAATCATTGACAATGTAGGGTAAAATATTGATTGGCCTCAAGATTCCATTAAACTCTAAAATAAAACATTAAAGTTTTAAAAAAAAAGCTTAAAGTTTAATACATGAACAGTGTTATCTATCAAGGAAACAACCTTCCAATGGCCAAAATGAAACACTCTAAATTACCAAAATCCAAACATTCTTTTTAAGCTAGAGTAGGTCTGTCAGTGTACTGCATTTTAATATTTACAGAACGAATCCTATCTCACTTTACTCAAACGACATTATACAATAAGGGCATGTAACATGGAGTTGCTGGTATGTGATTTTTGTTATCTGTATCTATTTGACATTTATCAGAGTTATCTCCCTTCATCAGCCTCAAATATTTGCCATTTTTATTTCAGAATTTGAAAGGCATTAAATCAATAATTTGGTACCTTTTCTTACAATAAACACCAGAAAATTTTCCTTTTAACAGACTTTAATGTTTTGAAAATTATACACTTTTAAATTCATCATGAAACTTGATCATTCATGCCTTCTACCCTAATTCAATTCCTTAAAACCAGGAAGGTCCAACTACTTTTGAGACAATTTTCTAAATGTCAGATGCCGACAACTCTCATACCTAGAGGTTAACTATCCTCTTGTATACTGCTGTATATATGTATAACATCTTCATTGAGGGAAAAATGTAATGAGTCTTGTATACTGCTGTATATATGTATAACATCTTCATTGAGGGAAAAATGTAACGAGTCTTGTATACTGCTGTATATATGTATATAACATCTTCACCGAGGGGAAAATGTAACGAGTCTTAACTTAGTTTAACTTAGTTTATTCTGAATGCAGGCATATATCTGCCTCTATATTCAGATCATAGTCCATATCATTATCATTTACAGAAATAATCAAATCTCAAGAGTCTTGAAAGGGACTTTTCCAGCTGTTTTTTCTATTATCATAATTTTGATATGTCTTCACAAAATGAGATAGATTTGTGAAACCGAGTTCACCATTTAGATTTCAAATCACCGAAAGACCAACTCACAGAAGATTGAACAGTTAGTATCAATTCACAAGTGTGTAACCACCTGATCACCCAGAACAAAGTTAGCATGGAAACTGTGTTAGTAGCTGCATAAGCTGTGGTGAAGTATAAAGACACTATTACAAGACAAGCTATACCCCCGCTGGTGGAAAATAGACATTTACATTTTAACAGACACCACAGGGGAGCTTTTATCAAGGTACACAAAAGTTGTCAAAATCAGATAGTTTTTGAATTTTATATACACTGGTCTAAAGCCTGATTCTAAAAATATCATTTATATTTAAATAACCTTTATATGAATCAAATACTTTATGAAAAGTCTTTGATAAAACTTCTTTGACTATCATGTAGAAGAAAAATACTGTAAACCATGTAACAGTTTTAATTGGGTCAACTTTTTATCATTGACTATTACAAATAATTCTCCAAATGTTTTGTTTATCTGTCCACAGGACACTTCACCAGCTTTGATGATGTTAAATAATTCCGACCCCTTGCTCGAGGACAAAAACAAATGGGCTTATTTTCCAGAACTGAACTCTTTGTCAAAGCATTGATGCCGTAATGATGTGTCTTTAACGGGGCTCAGTGCACCTCATGTGTAGTGTTTCTGTAGAGTGTGTTTGATTGTGAGGTTAGTCGAGCTCCGGGTAACATACAGTTATACTGTTAAAATGGATGACTTATCGGAGAAATTTTAGTTTCAGACTTGTTCTGCCTAATCCAGATGTTTTGAACACCTTATACAAAGTAATAAGTCCATAGATAAACGTCTGAATATTTGTATACAATAAACATCTGAAATTGGGCCTGAAAATGGGCATTCACCTTGATCCACTGTCATCCATATGTGCCACTGACATATATATTGATATGTCTACATCAGTATCCCTAAATTCAATCATTCAAAAAACATCATCAGGATTAAAAAAGAAATATCTATATTTTCGTCTTTAACACCAGCTGGTTACAATGGTCAGTTCTTATCATGCACAAAATACAAAAAAAAAAATCTTAGCATAAGCTGGCAACAATACTGTACAGAGAGAACATTACAAATCTGAAAGAGGTGTATCACTGTTGAATTCAAAATCAAATACAAAGTATTTCTGATTCTGGGTAATTTAGGAGAATTCACTACTTAAAGTTTTGTATTAGTAATTTGACATGCAGCCGGTTAGTAAGTAGTCTGATGTATGGTCAATATCCAGGGAGCTGATGTTAAGAGAAAAAATTTAAGTAAATTTTAAGTTTAAAATTCAGTTCAGGTCCTTGTGAATTTTTAATTGCTACAGCTATATATCTATGGCGACCGATGTTGTGTGTGTTTTGCGGATGAGTTGTAAACCCTTGAGGTGCACTGAGCTTCCCATATCTTACCACTGAGGCTAAAGCTAGAGTCATGAAGATTTCTCCCACCACTGCTGGTGGCTGGCCGACAGTGAGAGTTAAATTTGTCGGATCTCGCATCAGCAGACAGGATTGGGTTGCTCGACTTTGTCATCATATCTGGCGCGTTTCCATCAATCTTTGCAACCGGTCCATCGTATGCGTCTCTTTCTACCCCACATGGCTGACAGCTCTGTGATGTGGAAATTTCGACAATTAATATATCAAATGCAAAGGATTTAAATGAATTCAAATATATTAAATAAACTGATGTTTTTAAAAAAAAAAAAAAATTTAAGAAGACATATTTTGTTATTGTTTCTCTAATCTTTAATTCATTGACATCTTTCTCATGAATTTAACATATTAATATTGAAGCAGGAAATACATTTCTATTTGCTAACTATTAAAATGATTATTATGTTAAAATCATGAACAGATCTTATTTGAAAATTTTCGTTGCAGATTGCAAATGATTCTAATTGTCGTACAGTTATTGAGAAGTCAATACCATGACATAAGATGTCCAATCTGATTAAAATCCAGGCGTAGTACCAAGTTAACGGAGCCACGTAACATATTATTTTAATCAGATTGATATGATGTCATATTTAATCGAAAGGAATGTGACTGGAAGCGACCAAATGTACATCACACATGCAACACTGTCCATAAAAATACCTACCCTCTCCCTCTCTCTGATTCGGCTAAATGCTATTTCTGAGTTACAGGGTGTAGGAATATATCGGCCCATTCCTTGTGTCACACGCAGCTGTAAACACAATATCGCAGTCATCACTACACAACGACAAAATCTAAGAAACATTAATAAATTAACATAGTATTTCCACCATCAAACAATTAGACCATGTATACTTGGATACTGATCTTGTGTGATGTCAGTGTTTTTTGTTTATAATGAACAATAAAATATATAAAGCACTTGTTTGAATGTTAAAAGATGTTCAAATTAATTATTAATTCTCTTCATACATAAATACAAATAAATATAAATATCCCACACATATAATTAATACATATGAGAGAGATGGAAATTTTACTTTGAAGCTACATCATACCCATTTTAACAAGACTTGATTGGGTTCCTTTGTCCAGGCCAATCAAAGTTCTGCAAAAAAAAAGTATTTTTAGATTTCTGAGATGAACCTCATTCATTAAGATATGTTAAGATTTAAATCTAGGTACACAAGAACAGCATTCTCACCTGTCCCTCGTCTAACACGACATGGCCGTTGGTGATGACGTAATCCGCAACGCCATGACACGTCATGCCCTCAAATATATTGAAATCTACAGCCTGATGGTGAGTCTTAGCCGAGATAGTTCTGGTTGCCTTGGGGTCCCAGACCACAATGTCTGCGTCAGATCCTACAGCAATACGGCCCTGGAAATAAGATCAAGTTTAATACACATAAACATAGGTCTACATTACAAACATGAAACATCCCAGAATGCATTATCCACAAATATTTGATTTTTCTATTTCTAATAGAAACCTTTTATAACACCTCCTTGTAAAGTAAAATTCATTTTCTCATCTTTATTAATCCATTCACCCCTGAAGACAAATGTGAACTCTTCAAGATCAAAGGTTGGAATAGTTCATTATGAAATTTCAGGGGTGATTGAGTCATGCGGTTTTTTCATAACATATCCTGATATTCCAAGTCTTGAAAGAGTTTTAGGGTAAAACTTGAGTTTATTAACACTAATACAACCTCGTATTACATTGAACATAATTTAATGGTACAAACGGATATTTGTTTGATAATAATAATAATAATAAATTGAGGTTCTCATATACCGCTTTATCACAAACTAGTTTGTAGGTTGTCTCAAAGCGGTTCACAAATTATTATCCCTGGCTATACGGCCTTTGCAACCAGCCAATATCTTTCTTAACTCCCTGTGGAGCATACATCCGGTGCTGCCATTTAGGCGCTCACAGTTAGCATTCAACAATTCTAGCACTGCCCAACCACATACTTATTTACAGCTTTAATAGTAGACTGGAACAAGCGGAGTAAAGCCCGGAATCCTACCACTAGACTACTGTGCCTCCTAGACTACCTTATCATTTTCTGCTTGTGACGTGGTGTTACCCACACACTGATACCTGATCAATGATACCTGCCTAAATGTTGGTATAGCAATGTACGTTGACATGTTATACTTTACCTTTTGAGGATAAATGTTGAAGATCTTGGCAGCATTAGTACTAGTGACAGCTACAAACCTACAGGGGTCCATCTTACCATTGGCCTGTAAATGTTGTACAGAGTTGTAGAAATAAAAATCTCAGACAGCATAACAAATAGTATGCTCTGTTATTTCCTCTAGATAAATGTTACCTGAATATTGGACTATATAAAAACTTAACTAAATACCATTAGCAGACTTTTAACAGGTTTAGGACATTTAAAAGGCACTAAAACAAATCATAATTTGAACATGCTGCCCTATAGCTAATCTATGAACAAGAATGTCATTACAGTTTAATTGATAACAAGAACAAACTCAAGTCAATACTGGTTCACTTGAAATTGGTTATTAATTTTACAGAGAGTAAACCTACTCCAAAAATAATTCAATTAAACATTTAAGAATAACTGTTTTAAAAGACACTCACAACTCCCTTCTCCCAGATGACCGACATTCTGTCCTCAACACCATTTACACCGTTAGGAATCTTTCTAAAATCATCCTTGCCCAATGCCTTCTGGTCAGCATTAAAGGTGCAGTTATCTGTTCCGGTCACTTGAAGGTCATTACTGAAAGGAAGTCACATTATATTTTAGTTAGCAGAACCAATTGATCTTAAACGTTAGACAAACTATTGATTTGGTCACCATGGATGTACATGGCCATGACTTAAACACCAGACAAACTATTGATTTGGTCACCATGGTTGTACATGGCCATGACTTAAACACTAGACAAACTATTGATTTGGTCACCATGGATGTACATGGCCATGACTTAAACACTAGACAAACTATTGATTTGGTCCCCATGGATGTACATGGCCATGACTTAAACACTAGACAAACTATTGATTTGGTCCCCATGGATGTACATGGCCATGCCTTAAACACTAGACAAACTATTGATTTGGTCACCATGGATGTACATGGCCATGACTTAAATGGCCATACACATACTGATCAAGATATACCTTCTTCAAAAGCAGGTTCATAAGGTCAACATGAATATCATGTATGTGTAATTTATGTACCTATTTTGTATGCAGTTCACAAAGTTCTCATCAATATCGAACAACCCTGACAGTATACATAACTAACATTCTAAATGTTAACAATGGTCTAATGGGCCAGACATCTTACTCAGAACATCTGGTAACTTGCCTGTACATTATCAAATCGCCATGGTTATTTATTTGATGGTATCCCTAAGCGAGCACCACTTACTTAGCTAGGAGGTCCATGAGGTAGCCCGGAGTGGAGGCGTCTGGTCGGAGAGGGGGTCCCATCACATGTCCAGCCCCGTGTCTCCAGCACTTGTTCCAGTAGTGAGTTCCATCCGTACCAAGACTGGCAGCAATCGGCTCCCCGAACACAACATTACCTGTAACAGATAACTCAGTCTCAACACCGGTATATTTTGGCATCACAGTCATGCAAGATCATCTATACAAGGGATGTAAAATCACACTGTTTTTATGATATACATTTTTGTAATTCTTTATTTGCTTTGTGAGGATTACTGACTAAGAGTTGTCCTGTTAACGAATCACACTGTTAACTGGTACATGTACCTTTAATTTGGAAAGGAATACAAAATGATGAATTATTATCCAAATGGGCAGGATTTTTACAAATACCAAGGTATGTTTCTATGGTAATCAGAGTTATACATGCAGTGACTTGACAATGGCTTACAGTTCTGTGAGCCATATAACAAGGTTTTGATACAGACCAGCAACACAATGCTCCCTTTTTACAGTTTTCATAGTGTAGATAGTAATACTAGAGAAAGTATTGAGCCAATAGTAGTAGTAAACAACAAGTGTTGAGGCCAAGGGGCCTGACAATCACCTGGGTATTTACTATTAATCTTGATACAGGATGAAAGCACTAATTACTGTCGTCTCTTTACAGTTTTAATCCTCTTGGTCCTCACCACTTTGTTCCCATGGGGGCCATATTCGTTATTTTCAAAACGTTACTCCCTTGGCCCAAGATTACCTTATACCAAATTTGGTTAAAATGTCTTTATAGTAACTATAACTGTAACCAGGGATATTGTATACCAAAGTAGGTTAAAATCTCTTACTCAAGCTGCATCTATAAAAATTTACCCTTATTTTTCATATTGGGCCCTATTACACTGCCTCAATGAGGATCAAATCTTTCGACAAAATTGAGTTCCCTTAGCCCAGGGATGCTCCATACAAAATTGTTTCGCTGTACAACTATGTGACGAAATTGTATATTTCATATGTCACAAGACCAAGGATGTTTTGCCTATCGATAGAGAATGTATACACACAGTATCGAATAGGTATCTTATTGACGACCACCTGTGTCTGATTGTTGAAATGATCTGTAAAGAAAACTCTCACCTTTCCTACGACTATCGGCCAGTGCTTTGGCAGCTGTCCGGCTCATGATCTTACATACGTAGAGTGGACAGTTGGCCTGACTGGCTATAGTAACGGCACGGTTTACAGCCTCACCCTCCACCTACAATTTGTAACCACGTCCACTATAGTGTAGTCTGTACAACACAGTCAGGGCCTTGTCTGACAGTACCTGTCCCACTGTGATGACAGCGAGTCTCTTGTTTTAGATTCCTTTTTGGGACAGCAAAATTAAAACCATGTGGTGACACATAGTTCTGGTTTGTAACTAAATTAAGGTCCTATCCTTATGTTCACATGGTTTCTTTCCATGTACAGTTCCTGGTGAGTTGTTTTATGTGAATTCCTGACTTTATAAAAACCAGATATTTGTCAAATGAAGCAAATATCTGGATCCCTTTGGTCAAGGTATTTACATTGAGTCAATTAGTGCCCAACAAACATGCAAAAAAAGCTCTACAAAAATTCTGCAGAGTGGTCATTTTACCAAACAGATTATGTATTTTTGTGTAAATTGTGTGATTTTAGTGAACATCAATTCAAATAAGAATTCCAGTTACTTCTTTTCAATATGAGTTTATAACTTCAGACTGATGAAGAAATTTTCCGAATAAAAAAGAATGGAGTTGTCTCCCTTCCATTGTTAACATTTCAGTCACAGAGAACTATGGATCCATTTGTAGAGGTGAAATGACCACTATGTCAGAACACACAAATACAATTGTATCAAACCTCTTCTCCTGGCCGCAGTCACGACCTTTGCTGCAGATTTGCTCATGACATGAACAACATAGAGTGGACAATTAGCCTGGTGTGCTATCGTGATAGCTCGCAGTGTGGCTTCAGCCTCTACCTAATACCAGACAGGGTGGAGAACAGAAAAGCAAAGTAAAATAAAAAGCAATAATTTAAGCAAAACCCAGAACCACGTATATATACACAATATCTATAGGAACAAATTATTCATACAGGAAGAAATAAATTAAAGTACAAAAATTGAATATATAAATATACAAAATAAGTAAATATAATTAATATTACATAACAAATAAGATTAATACATCTATACAGTAGAGCATTGATGATCCAACCTTATTCATACTAAGTTGATAATACAGCCATTTTTGTTCTAGCAAAAGTGGTTGGATTATAAGCCAGCAGGAGTACATGGATAAATGGTATAGAATAAGGTCAATGTGTTCCCTACAAACTGGCTGGATAGTGGAATAGACAGATTACAGGTGGAGGCTGGATTAATGAGACAACTTGTTTGATGGAGGCTGGATTAATGAGACAACTTGTTTGATGGAGGCTGGATTAATGAGACAACTTGTTTGATGGAGGCTGGATT
>JAUMHH010174256.1:0-15768 GCA_032359455.1 Chlamys rubida | reverse complement strand
GTTATATCTAACAATCTACATGTTCTGTGTGACTGTCCACCCGTTATATCTAACAATCTACATGTTCTGTGTGACTGTTCACCTGTTATATCTAACAATCTACATGTTCTGTGTGACTGTTCACCTGTTATATCTAACAATCAACATGTTCTGTGTGACTGTCCACCTGTTATATCTAACAATCTACATGTTCTGTGTAACTGTTCACCTGTTATATCTAACAATCTACATGTTCTGTGTGACTGTTCACCTTACATAGCAAGCTATCTGCATGCTATGTGTTATATTTTATAATTGGCACTTTATGATTTAATTAAAGTGCACTATCTCTGTTATCTGTTTGTGAGCAGCTTTTGAACATGAAATAAAGAATTAGAACTTGTTCTGTTTAAATACTATTTCACGTTTGTTAAGTATACGGTGTCCCGTTTGACTTTGATATGACACCGTTTAATATCTGCTGAGTCATTGTATTTTTCAGGTGTAAACGTCCATATCATCCCCAAAATGTCTGAAGTACCAAATGTAGTAACCTGCAAGGTGCATCATGGGAGATATCGCCAAAAGTGTATTCACGTTATACACAAGGAAAACAAAGGTGTTTAAAATATGTATGACTAGAAATCCTCAATTCCCAGTAGATTAGTATTTTGATAACACACGTTAAAAAATACACGTCTCTTAAGTGTAAGAGGATAACAAGTTAACTTGTTTATTTTTTTATGAGTTGGATCTCGTTGGGCGTGACCAAGGTCATGGTCGTTTGTATAATATTCGGCCTTGGTATTCGAGTCCATTTCTCAATTACATAATTACATTGACGGTAACCACATAACCCACGGCTGGTTTGTGCCAAACTCACTCGGAGCTCCAACACAGAAGGCCTAATGGGATGGATACTACCGGAAACAACCCAAACCTATCATTTTCGAAATGTATTGAGCTCTTCCGCGGAGAGAGTTAAATCAGTGGAAAGCGGTGCTTCCGAATGATAGAGCGTACTACCGCGTCACCGATAATAACAGCTGTGAGAAAGTAAACAAAATATTATCCCGAATGGTTACAGGATCAAATCGAGATTTCCTTTTCCATTTAAGTATAACAATAGATCTTCAATATAACGGCACCATTAATTATGGAATAGCAAAACAACCTCCATCTCTTCTATTGATCCGGTTCCGCAGATTTTCCCAGAAGCAGACGACATGCCAGTAGCTCTGGGCCCGTGTGCAAAACTTAAAAAAAATATCTCAAAATCGGAATTGCATTCGATTGAAAATTATACACTACAAAATATTTCAATCATGTTTTGAATTTCAGATTTTCAAAATTACTAGCATTAGGTATGTAAAATATGCATAAGTCATTTTTTGAACATTTAAAACAGCGCATAGAGACTGCTTGTCTAGACCAAACTATTGGATAAAATTTACATTTTTATGTATTTGTATTAATGATTGGGATTCCTTCTGACAAGCTGTCAAAACTATTGTTCATGTAATTGTAAATAATGAGATTGTTTTGGGCTGTAAGGAACTCCGAGTCCTGGCTAGTCTACACTAATGCCAAGCGATAGTTGTCTCTCGGGTACAAAGCCCCACCGCAGACTGCAGACCAGCCTCGTTCTCTAACCATGCCCTGTGTTGGATTATAATCCGGAACAACAGAGGGTCAGGGAACAGGAACATGTCTCATGTCATTTCTGCCGCTCCTTTCGCGATATGAACATGATGCAAAACTTTGACAATTCGAAAGAATAAAGAGTGCATCTGTTTTTATAAACTACCAGCCCAAAACCACGATCCTTTTATCAATCGAGACAATGTGCCGTTTATGCTTCATGTTGTCAGCTAATAAAATGTGACGTTTGTTACATTTTTTAAGATAGTACAATATGACGGGGTGAATTTTGTCAGCCGCGGTGGTGCAAAATGTGTTAAATTTTGTCAGTCAATATATTACGTCATTTGTCACACTTTGTCAACTGCGATGTTGTACTTTTTGCATCATTGTGTGAAATGGTATACATTTCTCTTACCCTGGACAAGTGTATCCACACTTTTCCGGTGTGAGATATCCTAAGTATCCCCTATTAGACGGCAATAGACACACATCCGGTCAGGGAAATATATTTCTGTCTTAACCTTGGTTAAAGACGAGAGGATTCCCCTGTCATAACATTTGTATGTCGTCACGTCAACATTTCATTGACGTCACGCCAACAAAGAAGATGACGGGAGATAACTCTATTGCTTTGCTGGTAAACCATCCTATCACTCCTTGTGTTTCATTCAATCACTCTTCTATTGTAGGGGGGAGAAGACGAATACCCCTCGGATGTGACTAGCCATCGGCAAATCCTTAGACTATAAATTTTCAAGAATCTTACCCTAGGGTGGAGATTTTTCTGTATTACCCCAAGGTGGAAAAATATTCTATAATTCTACACACAAGAGTCTTCAATCACTTATTTAGACTCTTAAAAAAACATCGATGTTACGCTCGGATAACTCGACAAATTGTTTTACAATTATTTGACTGGTAACCAAAATTGGCTTACCAATCAGAATTCAAAACTGCTGGTAGTAACGCATGTTCCTAAAGTTCTTGTGTTGTTGCCCATGGTAAATACATGTTACTGAACTTAGGACAACAACAGATCGTAATAAAGGGTTAAATGTCGTCTCGAAATGCTGCAGAACATTGGTAAAACACTACCATGATTGCCATTGCTTTTCCGTACTCGTGTACAGGACGTGATACATTGCAGTCGTGACGTTGGAAGAAGAAAAGCTTCCTTAATAATTACACAACCGATAGAGAAAGATAAATCTCTGTTGCTTCTACCATAATTAACTATGTCACCACTGTAAAAACTCCGACTGTCTGCGATTACGTTGTTTTAAAGACAGAATGAATAGGTTCCGTATATATTTAATTACCACAGTATATTAATTGACGCGCTGCTTACCTACAAATGTCATATATAACGTTTTCTCTCTTGCAGCAGTTATTTGGCTGTCTCCAAAAATAGCTCGGCGTCTATATAGAGTAAACTTGATTACAAAACCAAACGTGACAAGGAATTTTATGAAAAACAAACGTCCTCGTCTCTGTCAGCCTATGTTATCCATGTATATGTTTTCTTTTGATATAATTATACTGTGTGTACGTAAAACAATGCTATAGTTCCACTTTCCAGTGTCCAGGAAAAGGGAAGCCCTCCGATTTCCTTCGGCTGAGTATTGTTGACTCTTTGATTGATCCTAGGCGCGGCAATGGAGTTGAGTAGACGTGAAGAGATATAAACAAAGGGGCGATCGTTTTTAATCTCTCCTCTCCACGATGACAATAGTGGAGAAGGAAGATGAGTAGCACACTATTACAGACGACAGTCACAGACA
Organism: Chlamys rubida; assembly: GCA_032359455.1. Classification (NCBI taxonomy): domain Eukaryota; kingdom Metazoa; phylum Mollusca; class Bivalvia; order Pectinida; family Pectinidae; genus Chlamys; species Chlamys rubida. Next base: position 12,364 of record JAUMHH010174256.1, on the reverse strand, counting down.
GCGACTATTACTTCAATGAGTTTTAATCGATGACGGAGGGAATGGTGTGTAGGTCTGTGCTGGCCGAGGACGGCGAGACTAGCGTCGTGTAATGGTTCCCTATATATGTCTGTCCCACTTTCTGTCTGCATCAATTACGCCGAAACGACAGCCGGGGTACTGAAATGTCCCCTCAAATAGTTACTAATGCTTACCCTACAAACAAGCACGCATATTGTCTGTATGTTATGCAATTTGCTGAGACGCTAGATCAAGCTGACATTTCGTGTTGGGTCCCCGGAGCTTTGCTTGTAAACGATCGCCATAAAACACGCCGGTCAATAGTCGCGGTAAATGTCCGCCTTCCGCTCCGGTAGCTCCCTACTTCGCAACTCTGTCCAGCCGGGCCTTTACACGTGGTGGTGCCCGTGCGTGTGACGTCATGGCGTTGATGTTTTTTTTGTAAATGGCACAAAGCCAATTTTGGTGTCCACTATATCCGACCGGTCACATCAGATGACGTGTGACAGTACGGTGTTCAACTTGTTTAGTATATATATGACGCTAGGACCTGGTGGCTGTATTTGTAATTGACGTTTGTGACATCGTTGTTTTTCCTTGGTAACTAGGTGACACCCTGTCCGAAATGGTGGTCATAGTATCGGATCGGTCACCTTTTTGATTTAAACATATTTTATTGCAAATAAATATTTACAAAAGAATTGGACACAAGTTTTCACAACTTATCACAGTCCTTTTCTTCAAATACATGAATATAAACAATAACACCTTTACCGTCATGGAGCCAATGACATGCTGTTATGGAATGCATTATCATTTAGACATAGTTGGTGCCCGGATGTTGTGTACAGTAGTTGTGATATATTTAATATCTACAAAAGCATGCATATTTCTCAGCCACTGTGATAACAGGATGCCCAACCGCAACCTCAGACTTTTGTTTTCTTTCGTGTTCAAAAGTGTAAATGTTTATGTCGAAAGCTATTTTATTCCTATCACAACATTTTTCGTTCAAAAACCATATTCCGTACAGAATGTTTGAACATTTACATGCATATGGCCTTTTCAATCTTTTAAGAGTACTAAATAATACACGATATTAACAATGGATCATTTGAAAGACGGCGAACAGACTGCCGACAGATGCCGATGTCTTGAGTTCAATTATGCAACAAGTGGCCTGGTGTTGTTCAGCTACTTACCACTCTGCTACGTGTATAAGTCAGATAGAAAACTGTCTTACAAACGCATTTGTAATTAAACTTGTTGATTGTATTTAACAGTACCAGTGAAATATAAATTTAACAGTGAAATTTTCTTTTGTGACTTTTAACAACTTTTGTTTTGTTTTCAAAAAAATCTGAGCAGTCAAATAATGAGGTCGAGGTGGCCAAGTGGTTAAGGCGTCTGACATTCTGCTACCACTAGCCCTCCACTACTGGGTCGCGGGTTCGAGACCTACGTGGGGCAGTCGCCAGGTACATGTACTGTCCGTAGGTCGGTGGTTTTTCTCCGGGAACTCCGGCTTTCCTCCACCAACCAAAACCTGGCACGTCCTTAAATGACCATAGCTGTTAATAGGACGTAAAACACGAACAACAACAACCCAAATACACGTAGCCATTAGAGAGTAGGATTTAGTGTTAATATAACAAGTAATTGGCATTGTCAATTATGACGTCACTGACACGTTTTCTTATTGAGACGTCCCAATACACCATTCCTTTATCCCAAACTTTTTCGGAGAAAACTAAAACGTAATAAACTGCAATGACATGTAAATGTATTTATAGATATGTAAGTACATGTACTTTCAATATGTGTATATGAATATAAGGAATTGATTGTGGGATTTAATATATCATTTTGATTAAATTCAATAATAATTTTATTGGAAAGAATGAGAATGAAATATTGAATGATTGGTACCATGAGGGAAAAAGCAAGGGGAAGAGTGAATGAAGGGAAAGAGGCCTCCTGCGTGAGGCCACGCGATGTAAGACGGATAAAACCGGGGAACCCCAACCCTGGCATCCCTCCTAAAAGATGATGGTGAAATAAATCTAATTTGAACCTAAAACATGTAATAAACTGAATATGCTTGATCTATTGATGATTTTTTTACGAGTGGAGTGATATTTTTATATATTTTTTCACGAGAGGCACTCATTTTATGATTTATGATTACGTGACGCCATTGGTCCGTCCTCGAAATCTTTTTGCCAACCGTTGTTGTTTCGTTCGAGGTTTTGAGAACTAATTTGAAAGTGATCCGGTACAATGAAGAGAATTCTTTGATATAGATTATAAAACGTGTTTAAGGATGAAGTTGTGAGTTTGTGCTGTCTGACGTCACTCTAAGCTCTCGTTTATCACGCGGACGTACATAGAGCGTTACGCTCACTCGACACGTCGATGTATTAATGGGCACAGCGGCGTCAGATTAATATATATAATGGTTTCGTTATATGTGATATTGATACACCGCCACTGTTTGCTATTATTTACGCTAGTTTGTCACATTCCAGTTTCTTGACAATATCCAATTTCCCAAAACGTACATCATTTTGTACATATCTTTTAGTCGTAATTTCGTGCCGTATATCAAATTTACGGGGTCTATCTTAAAATAAACGTTCAAGAATGTTTGTGCAACAGTTAGAAAATACATTTGAAATTAACAAGTCAGCCAAAGAAAATTTTGTCTTACAAGTGTCAAAGCAATTGTCTAGCTGAATACTCCAGTGAATTCGTTTCAGAACATGTTAAGCTATCTCGACATGTTAGAAGATGAATTAAACACAGTGAGGTAGGTCCCGCAACAAGAACAGGTGATCGCAAGTGAAAAGGGTATGGCTACAAAGGCGAGAGTAAAATTATGTTTAGGAGAGCGTTTTAAGTATGTTTCAATGTCGCTGAACGCACATCACTAAGGAATCATTTCCAAAAAAACATGGACTGACAGGCAAAATAGCGGCGCATGCTCTCGCGTTTTAATGCATTGAATATGTTACAAGTTTCATTTAAAAATTTCAAGAAGAAATAGGTATTTCACAGGATACAGCTCCTTATGATCCATCCCTCACATTGTTAAAGTGTTCGAAGTACAAGTGTATTGTTTTTACAGGCAAATCATTAGTGGAAATGAAATATATACATAAGCAGTTTCGCTGAGAATAGGTTATGCTATTACTGATAGCATTCAAATAATTATCAAATCACAGGGAAAGCAATACAACAAACACTTTATTCGATCATAGAATACAACTGCCCGAAATATTGACGGGAAGACATTTGCGATACCTGCCGGTACATACCGGTAATTGATAAAGATAGGAAACGCTTTTGTTCACCATTTTTTGTAGTTGTCTATGAAACATTCCAAAAAAACTAACGTTGAGACTTTTGTACCATACAGCCATCTGTCTTGTGAATAATGACAATCTATCAGGTGACTTTCCTTTATTTAAAGTAAGCAGTGCTCCTCTTAATTCTGACATTTGGACATACAAGTTGGGTACCAGCTGTGTTCTAGTCTATTTTATTTCCTGTCCTCCTTATATCTAAAACACACTAGATATAGATGATACATACTATATTTTACATACTTGTAGAAGTCTTGTAAACAGCCTGTTTGTATCCTTGAATAAGATTTCCCGGAAACGTCATTGTCTAATTGCATCTTACCAGATGTATAACCGTACTGTTATTTACGTGGAAAACAATCAAATGTTCCTGTTTATGTATGGTTAAAACATGTTTACAGAACACTGAAAACAAAAGGAATTTCCGATAAATTGCATAAACGTGATCGTCGTCAAAGGAGAGGCTTACGACAAAACAAACAAAGAAAATGTATGGAAACATCACATAAGCTTTCATCTCGTTCAAACACATTTTATATTTGACGTCACTTCCTGTGCTCACAATTTTTTTCTGCATCCTTTTTTCTATTACAATTCACATGACTATTTCACTCTATAAAACGCACGAAAAAAATCAATCCTTATAAGTAATAAATGTGGTTCATTTTTAGAGAATGTTTGCCCATGAGTAAAATGAATAGTTTGAAAAACTAAAACTAACCATAATGACCTCCCTTCGTGAAGAGCTCCCTATCTAATTGCGCGGGGAGTTTGCAAGGGGAGTCGAACGCAGATTCTAATATATCTGTTACTATCTGTGAATAAGTCGTTCGGGACACCATCGTATATCTGTTACTCTCTGCGAATAAGTCGTTCGGGACACCATCGCATGCTTCATTGAGTGTAATGTAATTGGAGAAATATCCCAATTCTCACCAGAATTGGTTATTGTTTTTTCATATATTTTTTAACAATTGTCAAGTTCTCGAATTGTGACAGCTGTATGGTACTTAACTGTATATTGCATACGTGGTTGCTGTTACCCAAAACGGTATAGCTATATACAGAGGATATATAACAGTGGCTGATCATTGTTTGTGTCGACCATGACCCGAGTCACGGCCATCCAAAATGGCGCTTGTTCGTGTTTGAGCCGCTTTGTGCCCAGTCGAGGAGACAGACGTAATCATGACAGTACGGAGAGAACATGATGGTTTGATTACACAAGATAGCCCCCAAAGACCGCACGGGCGAGATCACGTGAGCTTGTGAAATGATAACTAGAAAAAAAACTTCCACCTTCGGCCTATTACTGTAGAATTAATTTGTTGCAGTTATGCGGGCACGGCGGTTAAAATATCATAAAAAGGTAACTGCTGATTTGGCACAGTCTTCGGTGATGGCTCACACATCTCAGTCATGGCTCTAAGTAGGAGGTTCAATTCTTGTTCACAAATCTCTCCATACAGAACGTAATGAATTAAACCTAAGTAACCTGAGAACGCACTTTTTTCTGGATAAAAAAAATATTGGTTTTGCCATTGTGTCAGTTTTAGTAGCACGCTTTCAATATCGGACACTTCTTTTATCGTGGTACCTCCATTTCTCTGAATTGAAATGTCATTTTATTTTTTTGAAATACATTTATTATACCTGCATGCATTATAAACATGGATCGTGTAGTTCTTGAATGGCTTGTTTTTGATGACCTCTCGTAGGCGACATGGTACTGACAGACATTTGTACGACGTTCGTCGATATAACACCAAAATATTACACCAAATTATTCTACAATACGTTTATCTGGTTCTCATAGAAACGATATTTAAATCTACTTATTCATGTGTTCTGCTCCATATGATTTAACAACTATTCGATTAGCAACATTTTATATTTTCAGTAACGATTATGGCGCTAGTAACAGTCATTTTACTAGCATTATTTTCAGAAGGCCATTCATTACGACTTCGTTACATATCACTCGAACTTTATTTATAATATTACCAACAGGGACGGGTTACTTTCTACTTAGCTGTACGATAAGCGGGACGATTTCGCCTTACCGATCGTGAACCTTCCCTTTCTTGGTAGTAACATTCCTGAATCACCTACGTGAGGTGTTAACATGTCGCAGTTGATGGTTTTGTTGAAACTTCTGTACTCCCTTGTGGTTTTCTGTTTGACCACACTTGATACCGGGTTGAAATAAGAAATTCGATATCATCGGTATTGTAATATACCAAATAGTATGCATTCGTCGTAAATGTCTTTGTTTTGCTTTGAGGACGAGACATTTTTTGTATATGCATGGCGGTTTTCATCGATGAAACCGAAACGGTTTACCCTTGTTCAAGTGCCTTCATGATTGTTTTCCTTTATTCATGTGTTGCTTGGTGTTTATCAATTTTGTGTTCGAATAACGGTTTAGTAACACTGCGGTATTCTCTTTTTTATATATATATAATGGACGATAAAAAAATTATGAACTGCAAATACTGAACCCTATCCTTATTCAAATAGAAGTGTAATTTCAATTGTTCTTTTTCAAATATGAATGTACAATTTCTTGTTCTGCATTAAATATAAGTACACTTTGTGTCTTTTCTGTGACAGTTTTGCTTTACTTTGTCTTGTTATGTAACAAATATAACAAATTCAACAAACTGCTCTATATCAACCATCAGGAACTCAAAATACCGACTTTTATCTAATCATTGTAATAAAAACCCGGAGGGACCATCGTGCTACATGTAGGTACCTCCGGCGTGTTATTTTAGTAAGGTTACACTATAATCTTCGGTATCGCAAGAAGGCAAATACACAAACATATCGCCTCCAAGACAAAAACAGGTGTACTCATACATAACACACATGGAGCCAGGTCCTAGCTAGTAATAGGACGTTAACAAAATAAAACCAAACCAATCATTGTAGTATGTCTGTTGACATGACCGATGATTCTAACACAGTTATCTTGTAAATCGGATTAAAGATACGCGGCTAATAATTGGGTTATATTACACGACGTGACTTTTTTTGCACTGAGGACATACTGCGTTGTACATATCATCGTTCATTTAGGAAAGCATTTGCGAGTAGACCATTTAGGCAAATATAACAACAATTGAAAATACTTTTTGAATGAGGAACATGTTTTAAACAATGAAATCAAGTTTTGCATTGGGGAGGAAACGTTCATGAGAACTTGACATATTAAACATGTATATAAGGATTGACTTTCATTTTGACGGCGTATACGGGTTCATACTACCGTATACGCCGTCAAAACGAAGGTCAATCCTTATGTTAGCATCTTGAAAACTGTTCAAATGCTATACGAAGAAGGATAAAAGTCGAAGAGGGTTGCTACGATGGTAACTACGCTAGCCGTGGTTGCTAAGATAATATAGGCTTTTAGTGAATCTACACCAAAATATAAGTAGACTTCGAAAATACACAGTGAACAACTTTTAATAATTTTCTAATTTTAAATTAATTTATCTGAGAAGTCCTTCGAATATATTAATTCGTTATGTACGTGCATTGGCACACTGCTCTGGTAATGACGCGGTCGTATGTTCCATAACGAAGTCGCCATTGCTTACTTTACCGTCAAAGAAATTTGAAGGTGCATCCATTGAATAAGATGATTAGACATCATATATCCCGAATATGTTCCATATTTCCTGATGTTGAAGGAGCCAAGCAATGGCTGTTAGCGGACTGTTATTTCGCTGATCCGTGAACGGCGCCATATTTGAAACAAGTATCAAACCGCCGATCCTTTTTCACTGCATATAATACGCTAATGTATACGCAGTCAGGGTTACTAAGCTGAAGAAGGGATAAATGTAAATATGTTAGAGTGGAGGTGACGATACATAATACAATTTGAGTTGTTATGATTTTACATAAAATTTGAAAATTAAAAAAATTACACTCAAGACTAAGCTTGATCAATCGTTTCCGCTTGAGATTTTATCAATTTTTATTTCAAACTCAGTTTCTTTTGATAAATACATCTGGCTTCGCTTGTGTAAAACATCTCAACTCTTGAGATTGCCTCAAGTCTCAGATTTTCCATAGACAATACATTGCTTGATATTTTCCTCAATTTTGAGATGTTGTATACAAATGGTCCCTGAGTATATATACATATACATCACGTGACACTGGGTCACAAATACGTTCTGAACACAGAATAATTTCCGTGCAATCACACTGTCACGCCTCTATCTTACTTTCAGCTGGCTGTTACAGTAACTGGACGTTTACCCGGAAGTGAGTCTGTGATACCCGGATATTGTATCGGAGTGTACACGTCTCTTGGGTAAATGGTCTCGCTATAAAGAGACTGACGATTAACGCTACACGGTATGTAACGATAATAGACGAGATATGTGTCTTCAAGGACATAAACATAGTTAGGAAAACGTTTACACACATAAAATCCGCAATCATACCGTCGATACGTATAACGAACACGGGGTAAAAAGCGGATGAATTTGTACTAACGTGCTTGAGCTTTAAACACGAGTTCTATGACTATTTGTAGGTACTGACATCTCTTATTTTAAGAATGAATATGGATTTATTTTGAACACGTTTTTACTCAAAAAGCACGACAAAGATCTAACATGAAAGTGAACTAAAAAATACGACAGAGCGGCTTCAAATATATGGTTTGTGGTTAAGATGCTATTTTTATTAAATATTTGTCCGATTGCATAGATATTTAAGTGGCATGTCTACTTAATTTGATCATGAAATAATATAAATGTATTCTGACTATTTTAGTGACTTCTAGGGCTGCAACAACATATCGGGCGAAGGTATATCGCGATATTTTTAATACGGTACGATACACAATATTTTTTGCAGGTAACGGTACACCTACGATATTTTCCGGATATTGTAGTTTCTGAATCATACCCATTCCCACATGGCGAGTGACGTCTCCAACTCGGCATGCCAATTTTGGACCAAGTTTATTTCCAGTTGTAATATTGTCATTAACAAATTTGCAACATACCTTTTTGCATTGCTTTTTCTGTTACTATATTATCTTGATACGTATCGTATCGTGACCACAGCATCGGGATACGTATCGTATCGTGACCACATCATCGGGATACGTATGGTATCGTGACCACAGCATCGGGATACGTATCGTATCGTGACCACAGCATCGGGATACGTATGGTATCGTGACCACAGCGTCGGGATACGTATCGTATCGTCATGTTAATGTATCGTTGCAGCCCTAGTGAATAGGAATTAGTGTGTTTAAGAAAGTTGACATAAATTACCAGATAATTACAGATGTCTGACTTCTATAATTGAGAAATATCGTAAGCAAACGGAGGTTCCAATTTAGAAAGAACCTTTCTAAATTTAATTATAAATTTACGCTAAAACGATGATTAATATAGATTAACATAACAAGATAAGTATTTGGTGTTGCTTGTCGGAAACAGTAAGGCTTTGTCAACAGTACATGATTAAAATATTGTTCGAAAACACTGAATTTGAAAATGAATTATCTTTTAGAAAAATTCATAAATTAAAATAGTAGTGCCATATGTAGAATACATAATATCTTGTTTTCACGTCGTCTACTTTACCGAAACTCACTTTCACATTTCTGTATGCAACGAATTGCTGTCTAAACGCTGAAATGTCTGACTAATTGTAATTTCGGGAATTCGGGGTAGGGGCGTGGTTTTAGCAGGTTAGACTTCAGGATAGGGGCGTGGTATAAGCCGGTTAGACTTCAGGATAGGGGCGTGGTATTAGCCGGTTAGACTTCAGGATAGGGGCGTGGTATAAGCCGGTTAGACTTCGGGGAAGGGGCATGGTAATAGCCGGTTAGACTTCGAATTTCAGTCGGTTTTGATCGAAATGGAATTCTCCTCTTCATTCCTTTATCATTTACAAGTAAATATAGACATTATAACTACGTTAATCTATGTTGAAACCAGTTTGAACACTCGATCAAAAAAGTACTGAACCATGATTATTTGAGTGAGCGATCTCAAAATTGATTTATTCCGAGGAACTACACACATAATTTATAAAATAAACAATACGTACAAACTCAGTAACGTGGTAATTTGGTCTGCTACGTGTATTTGTGACACTAGTCAATCCTTTTAATCTCTTTACTCCTTAGCGGCACGTGCGCAGTGATTTGTTTGGATGTTATTAACAGATAGAACACTTTGGATAATTAAGATGCCTTTGCAGAAATGGATATCAGAAATATTTCCGAGAGTAAAAACAAATTTAAATGCAGAAAATAATTATTTAATTGAAAAAAATCGGGGAAAAGACATTGATATGGGTAAAAGAATATTTTCGCGGATGTTGAAAGGCTACTTGTTTCTGATAACAGCGACTTTTCCGGGAAATGGTAAGAAAAAGGAATTAATGAATGAAGATTTCAAATCTCGTTCTCAAAATATTTGAAAAGGTTTACCGTAAAGCCTGTCCATAATTATTCACTATTTAAGTCGTTCTTCTACAAAGTTTGAAAAAAATAGATAAAGAAGGTTTTCAGCTTCTCGCTAACTACATGTAATAGAACTTTACGACAAAATCTGTGATGTTCTTGACAATAGAAAACATTCTTTCCTGTTTCCTTAAGTGTTTGATAAGGTTAGACTTGCTCGTCATATTCATATGATGTACCTGCAAAATTTTCAACCTGAATAAAGAATTAATGCTCATATTTAATTTGAACAAAAATACATTTTAGAGTATAATTGCTTGTGCATCCTACCAAGGCTGCGTTCTTGGCCCATTGTTATTCAAATAAATACCCTTGGTATGTGACATTTTGGACCTAGGTGATCTTTTTTGCCGATGACACTTCTCTCATGTATTCTAGTTCCACATGCCAAACCCTTCAAAGAGAAAAGTTGATAAAGCAATTAACAAATTGGCAGTGACTGATAGATATTCCAGAAATTAAAAATAAATCTACTAATCTCATCCGCTTCTGAACTCGATATTGTCAAAACATGTGTCAACGCAGAAATATTCTTTTCTGACCATAATATCATGTCGATTGTGAATTGACTAGGCATATCAAGAATAGCACTTCTTAAACCTCAAAATATAAGAAACAATTTTTAATGTGAATGTAATGTTTTAAGTCGTTCAAAAATCTTATCAGCAAGATGAAGTTCATTGGAAGCAGCACGTCAAACGATCTGCTGCCCACCTATGCCAGTTGGAAGGCCATTAACACAAATACTGAATGGGGACCACCATCTCTAAGACGAATTCGTGAAAATATAAACGCAACTTTTTTACTTTATACTGTATATACATGTAACAGAATGTTCCTTCTTATCTATCTGGCCTTCTTCCTCGCGTAGGAAATTGACCTAATTATCACCCATGAAATGTAACTAATGCCTCTATATACAGTTGGTATAACCTTTATGTCCTGTTCCCTATACTACAACGTATTATACTTTTCTACTACAACGTATTAGACTATAAATCATGATTGATAATATAATACGAACATCTTTTCTACCAAACAACTTAAAAGATGAACGTTACACACATACTGGTGAGTGCACCCTTTAAGCAAGAAAGACAAATGTTTCGTGCATAAATGTGAACACGGGAGAAAACACATTCGAATTCGAAGGTGTCAGGTCTCCGGCTAGTGATGTTACGTTCGGACTACTGGTGTACCTCTGTAGGAAATGTACAAGTATCTGTAGGTAGATTGTATTTAACAAAACGTGGATTCTACTATAACAACAAACAGCGAAACATAATCTCCTTTCTTCATCGTTAGTCACTTTAATTATATTTTAACACCATATAATTAAATGTTACTATCACACAGAATCTTGCAATACTATCATCTGTTATTATTCTGTGTTAAATGTTACCATCACACAGAATCTCGTAAACTGAACGTTCTACTATCAAGACACAATTACTTGAAATACCAAGTATGTAAGCACCTATTTGGTATTTGCGTTTGTCAAAGCAGAATGTTAAACAAATTAAACATTTTACTGCAACATATGGTCGTTTCGTCAATGTGGGACTCATCAGTGTTACTCAAGTCGAGAGAATGAACACCATTGTCTAAAACGTGTTTCTCAACATGTAGGAGACAGTGCAGAAGGAAAGGTGCCTTCGAAACCCGGTATAGCGTTACAATTTTACAACTTTGGATTACAACAGATTTGTTTCTTAAACTTGTATTTCATGTGAACTGTGCCAGAACACATTCGAAGACGTATATACGGATGTAGCACATAGTATGTTATCTATAGAAAGTACAACATGTGTCGATGGATAACTTCTTGAAAATGCACTATTTTCATTTGCTCTTGCATACACTATTAAATACTGATTGACTGGAATCATAATCGAAGTAAGGGAATGTCATCAGCTTGATTCTGCGGAGAAATAAAGAACTCTCGGACGAGGACATTCCCTTTATATTTACATATGTTTGTCAGCTTTCTATGGTATCGAAGCATTTCCCCTATCGTGATATTACCCCCTTCCCCGGACCCTCCTATTCTTCACTATAAAATATCGCATCGTACCTTAAATAACCATTAATCACATGTACACAATTCATGCATATTACAACTATACATATATCTGTATGTATTTCTTCATTTGAACATATTGTATTGCCAATATAATTAACAATGAGATTGGGCACAAGTTGAACAACTATGTACGGTGTCATACTACAGGGAAATGGCGTCGTTAAGTTTTGAAAACGTTTGTCCAATCTTATTGTTGTTAATGACACTATCATATGTATAAAACAAATTAGTTGCATTGTAGTCCCTCTTTATACTCAGTCACTGTAGGTAGGGCGTAAGAATTGCACCTGCTGCCCCCATTGCATGGTCGTAAGAGGCGACTAAATTTTGGATCTTATCTTTTCTCTTCTTTCTAAACAACTTTCTTCTTCCTAATGTCTCCATTGATAATGCCTCACTTTTGGC
>JAUMHH010174245.1:0-15769 GCA_032359455.1 Chlamys rubida | reverse complement strand
GAATTGGAACTCTTCTTCGTTTGAGATACAACAGAGCGCTAGGACTATCTACCCTAACTGCCATGTTTTGTATATGTTAGAGGCATTTGCACTAGCTGTTAAGCCTGTAACTTTATATTTGTGGTAGAAATCATGGAGCTGTATCGAAATTACATTTATCACATAATGTACTGTGTTATCCAGTGAATATACACATGTCATATGTTTTTGCGAAATAACCCATGTAATATGACCTATCAGCCCTGTGATTGGTTTTAAGTTTCAATTGTGACGTCACGCCTAGGACAAGTACATGACGTTACAAACTTACGCACTGGAGTCAAGGGTTGCATGAAAATTGCATTTCAGGGTTGCATGACAATTGTCGTTTTACACGAATAAATGCACAAATCTTGATTTATGAAACTCGTCACGAATTTCATAAATCTCATATGAAATGGAAACTCATGTAAGATCCTATATATCCGTAACTCGATACAATGACGTCGGCGGTAAATAATATTTTCTTCAATTACCTCCCTTGCATCAAATTCATATTTGTTTGTGTGGATACAGTATTCACGTCCTCGCGACAGCTAATGCCATTTGAAGACAGTTTCCAAGGGCGACAATGTCACAAAGAGCAGGCAAATGAAAAATATATATCCCAAGTGTTGCAGTTAGGGATATCAAACCAGTTTTGGTTCCTCCAATATCCAGAAGTAAAAGTAGTTTTCAAAGTATTTGATACGGTTGGGACAAACGACTTTTGTATTAAGTAACAAACATTTCAATAAGGGGAATACTTCTTGAACGGTTTGAAAGCTAATTAACGAATAGAAAACAAAGTATTACTATTAATAACCACTTTGAATGGGCTGATATAAAGGTAGGTGTTCCACAAGGTGTCATAATTTGACTTTCATTGTTTTTTATCTATACCAATAGCATAGTAAAGGATACACAATACTGTAAAATAGTTATTTTCGAAGTATACTACTGTGTATATGATACATGTAACACTTAAGAAACAAACGGAGTCAGATTTACAAAAAAATACATCATAAATACAGCACGAGTGTTAAGAAGAAAAAAAAGAGTGAAACCCCTCCAACGTTACGCAAGGTCATACTGCATGAACATTTGGGAGTTTTATTTTCAAATATGACTGATGGGTTTAACATATCAACTATATCATACAAAAAGTGAAATCTAGACTTATTATTTTGTAAGCTCTAAAATTTGCACTCGATGTAAAAACATTAAAAAAATATTTTTTTCGTTTATCAGACTAGCAGTATATGCCGACGTTTTCTGGGATAGAAGTCTCAACGAATAGATTTCTTAACTTTAAAATGTTATATATGAAAACCTATATATTTGTCTGTGGTGCTAAAAATTGCAAGCTTAGATAGATTATATACATGAGTCGGATGAAGTAAATTAATGGATCGTAGATACCATCACAAAGTTATTACAATTTCACGAATTGTGATAAAAAAAATAATTTTACCTCAATCGGCTAGTGATGTTTATAGTTACAATACCAAATTTTCTTATCCATTATGCCCCAAAATATTCGTTTGTAAAACAAATTGATACTTCATTGCAATAATTGCTTCCGTCTGCTGAAAACAGTTGGAATTATCTTTCATTAGATATTAGAAGTAGTTCTCCAGTGTCCTACATGTATTAGGAAACTTTTTTTTTCTTCAAAATCAAACAACAGAGCATGTCCGCCATTATATTTCTCTGGGGGGTCACGAAGGGGTCATACTCCTGAACACTACGACTGTCATGTAGCTTTCTAAGTTAACATTGAGGCAAGAAAAGTATCAAACCATTCCCGAATTGTTCTTGTGGTATAATTGAAAAACACATAGCTTAATAAATATGTTTGTATGTTTGTTCATAGTTTAGACAGCTTCATTTATACTCACAGTTTGTTGTTCCAATGACCTTTTAACCTTTTACTCTTTGGTGATAAATTCCTTCCGTATCGCAAATAAATAAATAAATAATTAAAAAGACTTCCGTTAGTTTTTGCTCCCCTTGATTATATACTAAAATTTAGAATATTTCAACTTAATGAGTAGTCCTTAGAAATTGTAATATTTTGCATTTATTGCCTTTTTTTTTATAGAGAAACACGATTCTTCGTTTCTCCCAGATTAAGTATCTTGCATGAGGGCGAAGCCCGAGTTAAACACGATTAATCGAGGAAAAACAAAAAATAAACAATAATCCAATAGAAAATATGACCAGGATGATGTACCATTGTTGCAGACATTCGGAACTCAGTTTTGGTGGCTCTTACAAATGCTTCTAGAGAGGTTCCGAATAAGGGAATGATGATCGGGGATACTCAAGCGCGCAGTGAGGATGACATGATGTTTTATTACCCGTTATGTTATTAATATCATCCAATTAGACATATTGAACAAAAGATTAGGTATAATAATGTTATACGTGTGTGTTAATTTTGTATGTATGATTAACAGTCGTCGTGTGTCCATTCAAAATATTGCTCATAATGATGAAATATAATTTCGTTAAAAAGCATTGAGTTCCTTCTAATAACTATAAGATGCACTTTAATAAGTTTTTGGCATATTTTATCTATAACCAAATTTTAAAGGGACAGTCACATGTGTGAGTCTAATATTCATCTTTACATATTCGTTGTATGAATATAAACAAAATATTAATATCTTATTATCATACACTTATTATATCCATTCAAGGTTTCTATTGTATACCAGCCATTTAACCCAAGTCTTAATCCCATTTAGAATTTCTGTCGTTTACTTCATGCATGTGGCAAGTGTTGAAACAATACATTTTACAAAATAATGAAATTAAGGTTAAAAACTAACATAAGTGACATGACACTTTCTTTCCTTTCTCCCATTGTATATAGTGTAAAATATTGTAATATATTGTAAATGAATGAAACAATGTGATATTATATCATAAACTTTATAATTAGATAATATTTTTTTCTGTTGTAACCAAAAGTTGTCAACTTGATTATGTCACGTTACCAGCTTGTTAACATTGCTGTTGGACTATCTGTGCCCGATGTCGGGTTTAACTTTGTGTCATGGATATTATTCGTACACGGGTTACATGAAATACTAGTTTGTCCCTCTGTTTCAACAGTAGTTTAGACTATTTAGATTTCCAACTTTTTGGCCCCCAGCATCACCAATAAGTCCTAGAAAGACGAAACAGCTGTATAACTTTTTTTGGCAAACTGTATCTATTACCAGATTTTAAAGGTACAGTCACCTGTATGTGTGTTCCGTTCATCCTTTAAGAGTAAGATATCTGTCGTAGCAAAATGTCGTCACGGTTTAATAGGCACACTTTCCCATTTGTTATATTTCTAAATAGGTTTCAGACCACTTTAGACATGATTTATTCCATTCTTTTGAACTTTAGTATCACTGATGAGCCCTAAATGGTCGACGCGTCAAAATCATTCGGCTACCCTCGGCTGATTCCGGTACCCTTAATCTTTGATGAAGGTACGGAATCAGCCGAGATGTGACGAGTGCGGTCAAAATGTTCACTTTGTTTACCTTTCTGCATCAAGTTACTAAACTTTGAATATTTCATTTCAAAATTATTTCATTGTTTCAATTAACAATACCATTGCCTATAAAAGCCCTTTCAATAGAAGGGAAACTTTAAATAGGTTGACTCTTACTTTGTATTCCGTATGATTTAATAGCGTCACAATGTTGTTTATTAAGAATATATTAACTACTTAAACCAAAAGTTGTAAAATTGTAACATTATAAATTGTTTTAAGCACCTATCTGTTTTTGATGTATTTCTACATTTCTGAGCAATTTTGACATGCATTTCACCTTTGACCTTTGACATGCTTTTCACCTTTGACATTTGACATGTATTTCATCTTCTGATCTTAAGTACCACTGTTAAAGGAACGAAATGCCATTACTTATGATGCAGTCAAAGTGTTCGGTTTTTTTACTGTTCCCACTTACAATATTTTTAAATAGGCGCTTTCTTACTCTGTGATTATTTTATGACACAAGGTGATGGATACTGATTATGGGCTATCAGTTCCAGGGGTTGCTAGAACTTATTCTTGCACTCTCTTCATGAAATGCTAATTTAAGATAATATTTGTAATGTTATAAGGGTCTTATAGGCACTTATCTATTTTTGCTATATTTTTACACATGGTTTAGATATGCATTTCATTCTATTGGCCTTTATATACGCATATTGGTGTACATGGACGAAACGACAAATTCGTGCAGTAAAAAGTGTTTGCTTTATTTGGATTTCTATTTCTGTTTCGACGAACTGAATCTTAAACAGCAGCTTCCCTTCATCGTAAACCAGTGACTTTTTAAAACTAAACAGTGTGCTACAATACTCAGTGTGAATTACTACAGTACATGGAACCACTGAATGTATCTTGTGACAGAAAAAAATAGCGCTACAGGTACACAAGAATGAAATCAATATTCTATTGTGGCGATGTCCGGTCAGAAGCGTTTAATTTCAACCATCTTGTGTTCATGATGCCTGGCAGGGAGATTGACTCACGAGAAAAACACGCACATGAATTTAAAACTACTCATTTACGCTTAAAAAACTTCATTAGGATTCACCGACGGACAATACTAGCCAGCCATTGGGGTAATCCGTGTATGTATCAATCATCTAGAGGTCATGAAGCGCATTAAACGTAATGAGATTGGAAGCTATTGATACGCTATCTATGTAAAAGGCTGTTATTTAGTTTTTGCATGACAATCAGTCGTACTAGCTACCAGGCATTATCAGCGGATGGCATGTCACGGAGTAAGCAATCTCCATTATATCAAAAATTATTTATATTCTTTAAATTCTCAAAATACTTCATCTATATAATTATTCATCAATGTGTTTTTGAAGATTAGAATCTCCTTGTCGGTCACAATATCTTGATCGACGGACGACAATGTCACATCAAACCCCTGGTCTTTAATCTAACCACCGCAAATCACAAGAAACTGTAACAACACAACAGACGACATAGAATGGCAACATTTGGAAATAATTTGGTTTGTATGATATTAATCACTCGTAATCTCTTACAAACACTAGTACAGCTTTATTCAACATTGATTGCAGCTAGATAGCTATCTTAATTGTATGGAGGGAAAACAAACATAAAGATATACCACAGCATCAACACAAAATAGTGTCCATGCGTCACAAATGTTCTAATTTAGATAGTTTTAGAATATAAAAGTGCATCATATCTATCAGTCGCCAGGCACTACCCGCAGATCGGTGCTGTTTTTTTCGGGTACTCCGGTTTGCCTCCGCTACCAAAACCTTGTGTGTCTGACCATAGCTGTTAATAGAACGTAAAACAAAAACAAACATAACATTTTTTGGCTATTAATCATAAGATCACTCAATTATACATTATACATCACAAGTTTATAAAAATAAACCTCAGAAATATTTGAACATAAATATCATTTTTTATTATTAATAATAGATTTTGAATATGCATCACAACATTTCTGAAATAAATTACGAATTTCGAATATATCACATGCTTTTAAATACAAATCAGAAGATTTCGAATGAAATTTTTAATGTTTACAACATAAATCACAAGATATTGAAATATTGAAACTTTTGACACTTCGTATCTGCCTTTTCTTCGTTCTTATCGTATCTTTTGTTATTGACTTCATGTCATGTTGTCACAATATGTATTAAAATTTTAAAAGATAAAGGAAAGTTTTATAATAAAAAACTGCAATAATTAGGGTTGATATAAAAATATGTTCAAATATTGCAACATCAAGTTTGACTTACTCGACCCTGTAAATAGCAAATTTTATTTTGTTTCAACTTGACTTATAGAAAACGATGTAATAGAAAACGATCCAACATAACGAAGTCTATATCTCAAAGTTAAAAAAAAAATCGTTTTATGTCGGTTTCCCGTCTTTGTGTTAAGAATTCTAGAAGCAACACTCTACAAACCTTTAATTAAAGCTCGTGATTCAAACACATACTTGTTCATAAGGAAATAACCAAAATAATCAATACAGCGTTTCTTTTTTATAGATACACATTTCAGCAATCATATCTTAGCCGGTTGGTTATGAATGTGAGTAATGATAATAGAAAATAGAATCAAAAACATAATTCTATTATACATATACCGATGTATATTTGTTTATCCACAGACGATCGTGTTTATATAGCATATTGCCGATTTTCAATACCAACTTAAACGATTAAATTTTGTTCGTTCATGATCCCGCATTTCGTTTAACTTTCTTAACAATCTGGTGTAAATTTATTTTGAGCTATTAATCTCACCAACACTGACAAAATTACTTTAGAAAACACACGAGTTGCCTCCCTTCTCACATAAATCCAAACGACATATTTTTCAGTTGTGTGTCTGAAATAACTGTACCCGTTGTATTGCTTCGGTCATATCAACAAATTAATCCAACAAGATAGAAACATTTGTTGATTTAGCCATATGAAAGATGTGCACGTGCTGTTCGTTCAATAGGAGGGTACTCGTAATTTCAATAGCTTCATGTGTGTTTTACAGTTTCTGCATTACTAGCTGCGACAACGTAGCTTTCTGACGACGAGAGATTTTTTTATATATTCAAATATTGCGTCAGACTACGCCTAGTATACATACGGTATCGTTGATAGTTTTGTGAAAGCTAGAGATAAAATAATCGATATTATAAATGGCATGCAAAGATTAATATAATGTTTTGATTTACAACGAGAGGTGTAAATACATGAAGCATGTACTCAACCCATCGCCATATGTTATGTTAAGTACCCAAACAGTACGATCATAGATCCTACCTTAATCGAATTTTGTAGAAACTGTACTGTCAACCAATCAAACATCGATCTCAGCCTCATTCTATACTGTAAGAGACAAAAGTACGCGAGAAATCGCAGAACAATCTTTAACGGTTTTGAGGAAAAACGATCTCTTGAAATATTGTTGATTTTATTATATTTTGTTTACTTCACATTTTATTTGGTTTTTGTTTCAAAAGTCCTGGAAAAAACATCAAGTGTCCAATGTATAGTCACAGGTTTTGCCAGTGGTACGGGGATCCTTAATCAAGACGATATGTCGTCACAGAGGCCCCCAAAGGATGCCAGAAATAATGTATTTTGATTCAGAAAAAAATTGCTTAAATAGTATGATATCATTTTATTTTCCTTGAAACATGACAAGCACGTGGTGATATAATGAGAAGCATGATGAAGATCATAGTGAGTATGAACATCCTTATACCATGATAAACATGTGTGATGGTTGACAATGATTATAAGTAGACCCCTATTGTCAGTCAACTTATTGCAAGTTCGATGGAAAACATCTCTTAAGGTAAAGGGTACTAGTGCATCATTTATAATCGCGAAAAAGAGTTCCACTCAGTTATTTTTATACTTGATGTATTCTCGCTAGAAGAGATGAAGCAACCGAAATGAGATTCCTGGCTTAGGGTGACTTCCGCTGTCAACATTTTTTCCATATATGCATTGCGACCCACACATTGGACATTCTGATGCTGTGCTCGTATACTTCCTGTATGACAACCTGTGATGTTTATGGAATATGTCTTTCAAAGGAACTAAAATGAGTGTTTCACAGCAATGACAATGGCATGATATATAGTTGAATTTGTCGGTTCCCTTTACTTTAAAAAGTGCCAACACCTGTCAAAATTATGTTTTGGAGTTGGATACGTAAAATAAAGGCACGCATAAGAAAACAATAATGACATAAAGATCACAATGCCACGAAGAGTAACCTTTTTGTTTTTGTTATTTTAGGCTGGGGGTCCTTATTTTGATATTCGTATACTATGTGCAACGGTATATATTTTAAACAAAGTTCATCTGGTGATGTATCACGTGCTGGCTGAGGTTCCTCTCCAAGCTAAATGTCCCAACATCCCATTAAGTCTATCATCGTCATCAGGGATACATCTTGTATTGGACACTAAAAAGAAAGACATGCAGACAACTTATTAATGGTTTAAAATATTTCCGTTTTCATATACATGGTATGGGGAAACCTGCCCGACCATGTGGGTTTTCTCCGGGTACTCCGGTTTCCTCCCGTATTAAGACTCTCCGTGCGCTAACAACCGGGCCAACAAGAGTGTTTTAATATAAGTTAAACTAAGTTGTTTCATAATTGTTGTTAAGTTAATATTTTTTAATACATGTACATTTGTATGTCTTAGTGTTGTTTTACTAATATTGTCATATATTTTATCTTCTATATATGAAATCTCCTAATATTCTCCACATAGTATATTGATGATAATAATCAGCTATTGGCTATTACACTATAACGTAGTATACATTAGATAAAACAAATCTGTATTCCAAGCTTACCAGTACAATTAACAACCAAAACATATTTTTAAATAACATTCTGAAGGTATATTTTTTCCACTTTAGTATTAAAATTGTTTTATATAAAATGTTTACTCCAAGCCGCCTCAGGAAAAGAATAGTCCGGACAGTTGGTAAAAGACGATTAATGTAGAAACCCGGCAGAATCTGGGGTTACGTCAGTATTGCTGTACAGGGGATATCAAAGAAACCATCATTGATCTGCTGCCCGAATCACACCACTTAACCTTGTCTTTTTCTTCTACGGGATCTTTTGTTTAAGCAGTGTGTTCCTAGGCTACCGTCTTCAATGACCTTAGATGTTGTTTAATCAGTGTGTTCCTAGGCTACCGTCTTCAATGACCTTAGATGTTGCTTAGGACGTTAAACCCCAAACCAACAAACAAGCAAATAAATAATTAAATAAATAAATCATATAAGTTCTAGAGAATGCATGAGATATCATAAATTAATAAATCGTGAGCGAAGTCTCGACAACCGATTTTACAGCGACATATAGATAAGTAGGTGAGGGATGCAGGTAAGTTATTTTGAATTCACCAACTCTTTACAAAGTGTTTAGCGGTCAGATTGGCCAAGTTGTATTCAAGAATGTCCCAGTAACCGAGCCAATTTCCAATGGAGACCGAATATGATTGAGTTTGAGAAGCTCCACTGTATGTATATAAGTACATTGTTTTGCATATGTAACGTCTCTTTGTTTGGCAGGAAATGTGACTCCATTTGAACCCAAATCTTTCAGCCATCACTATGCAATGCTCCTGAGTAGCCCGATTGTCAGGGTTTCCTTGATCCCAGTCAGTAAACCCTAGTGGTGTTCCTGTGTTGTTCCAGATCCACTCACCCTCAGTATCCAAATATGTTCCTCCAAGGAAACAATTCCGATTCGGTTCTATCACTGAATAATAGAGGCATGTGAATCAGGTTCATACAACTGCTTGCTATATCGTATGTCATGACAATATTTAAGCTATATTTATGTTAAGGATCCATGTGCCACTGCCCTGTTATTTGCGTTAGTTTAAACAGTATTTTATTCAATATATGGCAGTGACAAAATAACACAAAAATGAACAAAGAGGATTCGAAAACAAGTACATAAGTCCTTATATCAATTCGTCCCCTTTGTTTTGCGTTAACACAGTGACCTCGCCTTAATGTCGTTTCGGCTATCACTGTAACACAGCTGGATCAGGACATTTCGAATATCAGATAACAAAGTAGATAAAATCGATGAGACTAAAAAAATGAAGTATTGGGTTAAAATCCCTAGCCCCGCCTTCTTTACATTCAGAACACTATTGGTGATTATATCATATTTCATCATTATGATTATTTTCCAAACCAGTCCCCCAAGTTGTAGTTTTCTTTTCAAATATGATTTACTAAATCTATAGACAAACCGGAAAAAATTGTTTCCAATGGATAATTATAGTTTTGGGCATCCTTAAGTCACCAATTCGTCCGGATTGTAAACTATTGATTAAAATATTTGCAACATCCCATCATTAGCTTCTTTTGGAGTTATATTTAACATGGGTTTTTTGCTGTAGAGAACTAGCTTCTTTTGGAGTTATATTTAACATGTTTTTTTTCTGTAGAGAACTACCTTCTTTTGGAGTTATATTTAACATGGGTTTTTTTGCTGTAGAGAACTAGCTTCTTTTGGCCACTGGGATACGTTGTAAACATGGTTTACTGTGAAGTGTTATATCCACAAACCTTTTGTGACTTTTTGCAGTTTTGTCTTCAAAAACCGATTTTCTTTATCGTTTCTTATCTCTGCAAGGTATGCGTTTATGGATTGACAGATCACCTTGATTTCAAAATACAAAAATATAAAACTATGTTTGAGAACATAAATCATCGCTGATTTCAAGGTTCTTACGAGGTTTTGCAATAAAATGGATTTTAATCTGTCAAGTTTTGCGCTTTAATCTTTTAAAATATAGTTATTTTATCTTTCATATTAAATAATCTGTCTCTTTATCCTTTAAACTACTTCGTTATTACAAAGGTCCTAGTTAACTTACAAAGGATTACGCATGTCAAAATCCGTTGGCAAAGGAAACACTCAAAGGGCACAAAGAGTTAAACAAGGAGAAATGTTACTCCTGGTTTACCCATATTGAAAGTCAATCAATCATCCTCATTTACACTGAGTTCTCTCATAAAGTAGGAGACAAACTTTGAAATAAGTGAATCTAAAATTAAATTCTTGGTTCAAACAAACTCTGACGATATCGATCTAAACTAGCGTCTTAATTAAACAGTTACTTTAAATGAGGAAGGCGGGCTTGCTTGCTCATAATAGTGCACAGAGATAAGTTTGATTAAGGATACTGTCTATATCATATGTGACTGACTATGTACTCATGATGTAGATATATTCTATATATCATTGTGCGTATTACTATGTATTGATATGCGCAGACGTGTAAACAAATAATTATTATATAGTTAAAGCATATATTTAATTGGTATACTTACTATTGCTTCATGTCAGTTGCTCCTTTTACGTGAAATCAAATAACAGTTGCTATCATGGTATACCCACCCAGCCTCACACGTGATCAGGATACTACCTATAACAACAATAGGATGAGTAGGTTTATCAGATAACTACATACCACAAAGTCATATAGGGAGCATACCTCTTTTTATTTTTTTTCGTAACTAAAGGCATAAGGATATGAGTCAGAAAATACATTTTGTGTGTCAATTAGATGGTTATCAGGACAGGAAAAGTGATAACAGGAATAGGTACGTGAATAACTAAACCATTACATGACCTCTGGACTGAGCATGAACACATGAACTGTTAATTGTTTGGATAATCTAAAGTTTTAATCAAACACTTACCACGGTACGTAGTCGGAATAAGATTCATCAGTTCGGTATGATTGATAAAGGCTAAGTTTGTTTTGAACACAATCAGGAATTGGAAACTTATATTGCGAGCCTTCGAAAACGTCTGTTTCCTTTGGAGCTTTTTGAAAACGTCTAAGAACTATCAGTGGCGATGTTCCAAATTTAATAATAATACTGCCAGAGAAAGAACTAGCTGCCCACGGGAAGCAAAGGGCTTGCCAGTTGTACCAAAATATCTTACCTCTCAGAAAAGATACGATTTCCTCGTATTGACGTCTGGCTTTGGCAGATTCTTCCTGAAGAATGCTGCGTATCTCCGGCATGGCATGCTCCATAATGTCCGAAGTCTGTAGCGCATTGCAGTGGCGCCTTTTATGTTCGGGAAGAATATTTTGCTGATAGCTGCCATATATCTGCAGCCAGACATACAAGATGAATCTGAACTCCATGCATACAGCTGATTTCCTTGTCCGTAAGAGGAGGATGTGCTTTGTGTAAAGACGACTCCCGGCAATGACTATTCCTACCGTTACTTATACATTTTATGCGTCCTTAATGTTCTGCGTTAACCGGATTTGACAACTGCATGTTTATTGGTCAACATTCTTATCAGCCGTTGCCACACACTTTGTTATTTTTGCTGCGTATTATCTTGTTCCTCCTTCGTGTGAAGTGTGGAAGAGAATGAAGTATGCATTCAAATAATACATGTTTAAATAGAAAATAACTCGAACCTACCAAAATAACGTATTAAATATAGAAGATCGTTGCTTAAACAGCAAAGTGTAGGTCTCTCATACTACTGTGTATACCGCCACAGTGTATTTATAAGCTCTCTCAAATGTTAGTGCATTATCAAAGTTTAACAGATAAGCGCATTCATGAATTGGCGCACCCAAAAGATAAGTGTTCAATAGAAACAATACACGGATAGTTCGATTGGTGCAATCAAAATTTAGCACAATATCTAACGCGGGAAAAAAGCGCTCAAATAAGACTGCCGCTAAATTATGTAAATTTATGGTATATGAACAATGGGATGGAACGTAATGGGTCAATCATATATGGATGTAAGTGTGTACAATGCCAAGGCGTTTTCAAATCAATTCTCATTCGCCTTGAAAATTATATATTATCATTATAAAAAGGTAAAAGTCTGTGTACAAGACATAAAATTTAAAAAAAACATCATAATGTTATAAACATATATAATCATAGAAGTTGTACAACCACGAGTGTTAATGCTCATCACGGATCTATATACAATATACGTCATACTTGACGCTACTATTCATACTATATCTAAGTGACCATTAAGGAAGTTTAAAGACCTTGTCGATCTGTGACAAGTTCATGTGCGGAACTAGTTCCTGATTTTAGATAACTGAGTTATGTGTCCGTGATATAAAAATGAATAAGTATTTGTTTATGAAGTAATTTCTTCCCTTCAAACTAATCTCACACTTTTCAGGTCCGGGTGTGGTTTTTCTGTTGAGATGTTAGGATATGCGAGCTATTGTGTGCGCTTTATCAGAGATAACAAAGCAACAACAAAAACTATTGATCGCTCAACTGATTTAACAGTTGACCAGCCGGTGAGTTTTGGGGAACTTGAGGCGTTTAATCTTGCTTTCTTTAATTTCTGTGCGATTCGTATCGGTATTAATAAACAGTTGTGATTTCAGAATTTAAAGTTTAGCATGTTTTGTTTTTTCCTTAACTAGGTCTATTTTCTGTGCGGATGAGACGTATCAACAAACAACAATTGCACCATGAAATGCAACACATTCAAATAGTCTACAGGTTTGGTTTGATTGTTTTGTAAATGTATATATAGAACATTTGCAGACTTAGCAGCCGTGAAATGTTCATTATGTTATTAGGGAAATAGTTTGTCCTTCAGGGAACATTTATGTATATTTCCCTCTAGTTAGTGTTCTATAGTTGTCTATAACAGATTATAAATAACTCAATGTATAAGATATTTACCTCACAAGTCGAATTTTGTAACGTAATTTACCGGAGTGAGTTCCTTTGACATTTATTTCAATAAAATTATGTATTTATTTTTTCATATTTATTTATTTATTTATTCAATGTATTCAGTAAATATTGATTTAAATTGGGTTGAATTTCTCCCACTAACATCTATTTACGTGTATGGTATTTTATTCACTTCTTGTATTCATATTTTAGCTGCATTTTACACATGTTTTAGAATAACGGTTTTGGATGTGGATTGTTCTATTTGTTCGTTCTTTAGTACATCCAACGTACGAAAAAGCTGTATGGTACAGTAACATGGTAAATTTGATAGGCTTCCAGCATCCATAAACAATATTTAATAAAGCAACTTCCTTTGTTGTATTTGCCGTGTTCTCACAAGAAATTCTCGCGCATGGAAAGTTTTTTCGTCGTTTCTCTTTAAACTGATCGCAAAATATAGAACTTTCTTGTTGACAATAGTTCTGAATTATCTCTATATTCTATGTTTCTATATTCTATGTTTCTATATTCTATGTTTCTATATTCTATGTTTCTATATTCTATATTTCTATATTCTATGTTTCTATATTCTATATTTCTATATTCTATATTTCTATATTCTATGTTTCTATATTCTATGTTTCTATATTCTATATTTCTATATTCTACATAATCTATATTCTACATAATCTATATACTCGTATTCATGTGTGGATATTTTGGCGCTAATTTACCCAACACGAAGAAAAAAATGCATTTCCACACCGCGAAAATGTCCTCTTTTAAGTACTGGTTTATGTAAACTTTATGTGTTGTGGTAAATTGATAACAAATATCTTTACATAGATACCTTTTTTTTCGGACGTATAATTTTTATGTTTCGGGGTATTTTAGGCAAGAATGTTTTAATTATTGTGATCTTTTAAGTAATGCTGTTAAATCCTAAATGGACAAAATGTATTTATGGCGCTGTAAAATGTGTTCTTTGCTAGGCTTTCAGCATCTTCAAACAAAATGTTAAAATTCGTATTTCTAGTGTTTGTTTTTTATATTTTCGAATTTCTATCAATGAATTATGAGTTAATAGTCGAGCGCACGATTTTCCTTAAAAGGAGGTTGTGTTGGTATAAATTCAGTTATATTATATTAAAGTGTTATTTTAACCCCCCCCCCCCCCCCATTTAAATAAGGTATTGTGTCCCGATCCCGTGCATTCACATGATGACGAGGCAACAATACGGGATCGCATTGTCGTGGCAGGTTGTTATGTTTGGCTTTCATAGGTAATCTGCTCGCCCGCTCTCACCGACCATTCATCATGTGTCTTTTCTGTTTTTATGATTTCGATTGTTTTTTGGTACTACTAATAGAATAAAAAATCCTGCAACTATTTATAGAACTATTATTTATGTTTATAAACGTATATGTTTATTTTGGCTGTTGTTTCTAGTTTTAGATGTAAACAAGATTATCAGAAGCTGATGAAAAAAAGGAATTCACCCCTCCTTTTTCTTCGTCTTTGAATACAAATATATATAGAGGATATCTAACAGTGTCTTCAGTAATACCAATTATATTCCACTCCTGTGGCTAATATTTTGATATCTTTTAGCCAGACTCGTGTTATATATTTGATATTACTTAGGACACTGTTAGATACCCTCTACAATGATTATGATTTTTTGAGTGTCAATAGTAACTAGAACAATTACTAATGTTATTTTTTTATATTGAGTGTTTGGATTAACGTCGACAATGACTGATGTAACTTCTATATAACGAGTATCCGGCTGTACTAGCTCAATGATTGATGTTAGTTTTTTATTATGAGCTTCAAGATTAACGAGTGCAGTGTCTGATGTAGCTCATACATAACGAGTATTTGGTTTAAAAAGTACAAAGAATGACGTAAATTCTTTATAACGCATATGCGGATTAATGAGTACAATGGCTGATTTAAATTCTATGTAACGAGTGTACGGATTAATGAGAACAATGGCAGATGTAAATTCTATGTAACGAGTGTACGGATTAATGAGTACAATGGCTGATGTAAATTCTATGTAACGAGTGTACGGATTAATGAGAACAATGGCTGATGTAAAGTCTATGTAACGAGTGTACGGATTAATGAGTACAATGGCTGATGTAAGTTCTATGTAACGAGTGTACGGATTAATGAGTACAATGGCTGATGTAAATTCTATGTAACGAGTGAACGAATTTAATGAGTACAATGGCTGATGTAAATTCTATGTAACGAGTGAACGGATTAATGAGTACAATGGCTGATGTAAATTCTATGTAACGAGTGTACGGATTAATGAGTACAATGGCTGATATAAATTCTATGTAACGAGTGTACGGATTAATGAGAACAATGGCTGATGTAAATTCTATGTAACGAGTGTACGGATTAATGAGAACAATGGCTGATGTAAATTCTATGTAACGAGTGTACGGATTA
>JAUMHH010174234.1:0-15770 GCA_032359455.1 Chlamys rubida | reverse complement strand
CCCCCAAACTCAACAACACCTTTACCTACCCCCAAAACTCAACAACAGCTTTGCCTACCCCGTTACTCAACAATATCTTTGCCTACCCCCAAACTTAAAAACACCATGATCAATTCCTTAACGAAAGAAAACCCTTACAAACCTCTTGACTCATTTAAACCATAACTATATTCAAACTGAACAAAAACATATATGCATTACATATATGATACATGATACAAACTAAACTGTAATGTTTAAATATTATACAATTTTATGTTTCTTTAGCTATGATGCTAAACGGTTTATTGTGAAGGAAGGCGGCACACCGGAGAACTATTACATCATTATATACGGACAGAGTAAGTTATTCACCTTCTTCATTGAAAGATGACACATAGAGAAATGTAGGCAATATTCTACCTATTGTCTAAGCTATTGTAACTGACTCGTACATTTTTCCATATTCCATTCGTTATTTAGTCTCTTGTGTTAATGGTTTTCTTTTCATTTGAAAGAAAATTTCGATATTTACGTTTCTGTTCCTCAAGATTACACATGACAAACAAAATCGTTTGCTGAAAAACTGGTTAAGATGGATTCCGAATTTTTCTAATATCTTTTTGAGAAATTAGAAATAAAATCGAACACAGCGTAAAAACACAAACGCAATTCATGCTAAACAAGACAGCGACAGGAGCTGAGGAAACACCAAAATAACAGGGAGGGCAACATTAACACCAAAATAACAGGGAGGGCAACATTAACACCAAAATAACAGGGAGGGCAACATTAACACAAAAAATAAAAAAATAAAGGCGTAACATTGTTACCGGGAAATGGTACGACACATAGTTTTGAAGTTCAGATTAAGTTTATTCCATTGCATTGAATTTTGTTTTGCTAAAACGTTTTTTTAATCAACTTCGTTGTTTTTTACAGTCCTAATTGTGAAACTTGACGAACACAAGTCAACGGCGAAAACACTAGTCAGGTTAAAACGAGGGGACGATTTTGGGGTGAGTAACTACCCACTGACCTATTTTTGTGGAAGATGAATAATTGTGAAAAGGAGGAAAAGAGTGCAGTTTGAGTAATAATATAATGATACTAATACAACGTAAAAAAATGATTAATGTTATAAGGGTAATCAATAACGTATAAACAATACAACTAGGGTAATTATATAGCAGTAATAATCCATGAAATAAAGCATACAAAGGTAAATATGTTTATTCTAATTATCAGGAATTTTCGTTTCTCTAATTGTCGGCTTATTGCAGATACATGATACTTGAAATCTTGACTTTGGTCCTTTTTGAATTTAAAATGCCTGGTTGATGGCTCAACTTCCATACCTTTAGGAAGATTGTTTCATGTGTCAGCTGTTCTCTGTGTAAAAGAGAATTTCATTATGAAAAACAATGAAAAAAATACGGATCAACAACATACTTCATACATGAAACTAAGAGTATTTCTATACGGTTTATTGATTTATCCAGACATCTTCTTGATTGACGTAACACATCGTCACATTCTTACCTGGATAAAACTGATGTGCTGAAAACTTTCAGCAATAATGATCTCGAATCATCATACAAGTCTTTCATGTTCTCAATTTCCTCATTTTTTGTCGGTCAATCTTGTGTTTTTAGATACATTTCTCCCCGGGTTACTTGTGATTTGTATTTTTCTTCTTTCATTACCCGTTTCTTTTTTCAAATGTACAATAAAATAGACGTTTATGTGGCAATTAATAAAACACGTGTACAAATTATGTGGACATATTATCCACATTCTAAATTTTGTTTTATGTCACACAGATGAAAATAAAGGTAAAATAGAAGTTTTGTTTATTATAAAAACACCTGTGATGGCTGGGATGGTGTGATTGTATTTTTTTCATTCGACCGTATAATGCGATTTTCTGTATAACTCGTGAAGTGTAATGAATTTCTAATAATGGCGATTGAGGTATGATGCTGGGTATTTCCTTTGATTTTTAACCTTTGTACATACGCTTGATCAAATCCATTAATACATTATTAACACGGGAGGAAATCTAACGGGAACCGAGTCTTGAAGCGTCTAGTTAGCAAAGTGTTGATTCTAAAAGCGACTCACATTTATCTTTTATCTCGTGTTATTTTTATTGTTTAGCATCGACTAACATAACTGATTACCATACATTATTACATATAATGAAATTTGTGATAGGAAAATAACAAATGATGAAAGAATTTATATTTCTTTAGAACTTTAGAAAGATGTCTTTATTTTGAATATTTGACTGATAATTCTGGTAAGCTGACATAACTTTGATCCTGATCGCTTTTTCTGGTTGTACGTAGCATGTTAAGCTAAGGTTATTTTTATCAGCGAACTTTTCACCAACAAATATTCCAAAATATCAAGCAAATCTACATGTGTTCATATTCATTATTGTCATTTAGATAAAAGATAAGCACATTAACGAATTATTGAGACAGTTTGAAAAATCGTATCGTGAATGTTTTATTCAGAAAACCCGTTAATCTAACAGCGCTTCCAACATCATGCCCTGTCTTTTTCTTGATAATTTAATGTTTAATTCTTAAACTTTTACTGATTAACTGAACGTTAATGATAACGTAAAAGTAAACATGTTATAAGTTAGTTTTAAAATTACAGGAGCTTGGGATATACCACGGAAAACCTCGACAGGGCTCCATCATCACAGAAACGTACACAGAGCTACTCCGGGTCTCCGCCGAGGTAACTAATCTGTGTCTACTTCCTCTGGTGCTGCCATGGAATCATTTATCTAGACATTTTATTTGAATTCAACTTTTTTTCAATTGAAGGAGGGAAGATTCTTGTTAATAATATTTAATGTACTATCCTTTTGTATGTTATTCACTTTGATTTATTGAATTTATTTTCCGAAAAGATAATGATAGATACAGACTCCGACTAAAGCTGCAACCATGTCTTACATGTAGAAGTTTATGCTATATAATTTCGAAGTATGCAGTCATTTTTATACAACATTTTATTTTTTTTAAATTACGAAACAACTATTAACATTGATAAAACCAAAATATATATTTCATGTAGGAGGCACGCAACTATGAGCTATGACAAATAAGTGAACAGATCGGTGAAATGTGATATTCAGTGGTATCAGAAATAATCAAGATTTTATGTGTGAACAGTACATATTTATTCCGTGTATAACAATTAAAGTCTTGCACTAGTTTACAATCTAAACAGTTATTGTATATGTTACTTAGGACTTCAAAACGATAGTGATGGGAGGAAACAGGCTGGATCCCGAGGTCGACCCCTTTTTACTGTAAGTTTGTCATATTAAAGTATTACATTTTATAAGTTTATTTATATATCACAGTGGATAAATCAAACAAATAAAAATAACGATTTGTTTTATGCTGATATAAACGTGAAGATACAAAATACAAGAATTTGTATTTAACGTCGCATATTTATATTATATATATATTTGCAATGTAGTGCTAGTCTTGCGACAAGTTTTCAATCGGATCAAAGCGTAATGTGTGAATGGACTAAGCAGTAATTTACCACGGTACTGTTTACGTTATTATTATTCTCTTTATTTCCTCCTTTAGGAAGATTTTTCAAACAGAATAATGTAGTTACAATGATAAATAAGATAATAAATGCAAAATCAAATTCCCTTAGTCAGTGTATGAATGTATTTTGCAAGTGCATGCATATCGGTCCTAAAATTACATTGTATACGTACTTACATAAATTTCGCACAGCACCAGGTGGGTAAAGGGGAATAACTCGCACGCAATATCAGGATTTTTTTTATACTTTCTAACCTCAGAAACCAGAGTTTCCTGCAGGGCTGGCCCTTACATATACTGAAGGATCACCAGAAACAGTTTATGACAAGCTACGTACAGTAAGTCGTTAATGGTGTTATAAAAACGTCCACAAAGTCCTTGACTTTAAGGAAAAAGTTATGATTTTATTTTTGTATTTGTTTTTAGAGTATTTTGTTTTTTCATTGAATGATTATAAAAGAATAAAATAGACAATTTTATTGTTTTATTACGGTTAAAATAAGACGTCGACATTTGACTGGGCGTAAGGAGTGGCTTATCAAGCTCGGCCTCTTTCTTTCTTTCATTATGTTGTATTTTGAATCTGTATTTATTATGTTTTTGTTTGAGTGTACTTTGTATGTACTGATATTTATTTATATACGTTTCATTTATCAAAGCTAAGGAAGGTTAAAAATTAATATTCGAAAAATAGCCACGTGACACCATTTAATATTAAAGTGTAATCTTAACTTCTCGAGTTAAATGTTCAATAAATGTACCAATTATTGATTCTATTTCTCCCCCAGACGTAACACGGTCATGGAGTTCGATAGTAGACGGTCGGACTGGCTCTACATAGTCAAGTCGGTAAGACGGGAACTTAAAGTTGTCCAGGGGATGTTTCGGGAAGATATAAGTTCGCGAGATACGATCTCAACACAAAATGGTCATAACGTTAACGCTAGAAAATGAATGGACGATTGATAGTAAAGGAGACAGATTAATGTAAATGAATAAATGAATAACAGGAAATATACAAAGACAAATACCTGAAGTGTCTTGAAGGACTTTGCTCTACATGCCAGCGAACCTGTGGGTGTAGTAGGCCTTGAATTATAAGTTCGAGAACAGTTGAAAAATAATGGTATCAAGGTTTCATTACAACTTGGAGAAAGATTACTAGAAACAACGTCTTATTTTTCTAAAGCGTCTTGGCAAGCTGTACAACATCTAAGATGAGATGCAAGCGTCTGTTTTCTTGTTTGTTGTAGGGTTCGATCCAGGTGCTCAAGAAGCTTGTTAAAACACTACCGTCGGTTAGTCACAAGACGGGACGACACGTGCAAAAGGCGCATACGGACGGGTACCAGGCCTTCCTCGTCAGGGACACAGACTACAGCAGACACGCCCGATATAACGGTACGTACATCATCAATATGATCCGTCATACACCCCTACACTCTGTGCCCCGTTTATGTTCTCCGTGTTTACTTGTTTGCGACAAGATGGCCCTTCCAGGCGGCCTTTGAATGGCCCATCTTTTGCGGACAACCTATTCATATGCCCTTATGTATTGTACGTGCACACAATAGCAAAGGAAATTTGACGACATAGTCTACGGATGAGCAAGAACACTTTCTGTCACCCTCCCTTCAATGCCGTTGAACAGAAAATCGAGATAATTTTTTAAAGTATGAAAACCTTGGTGTCAGATCTGTTTTGTATAGAATAAGATGGTTTGGTTACTCAATAGTCGCTGTTAGTTGTTAAATCTGAATTTTTTCATAGAAGTGTTCCCAATGGTAACAAAACATCAATCCAATTTCTGCAAAGAATATTGTCAACGTCAATTTTTCATAATATATATAATTAACAATGACACCCCTTAATTGGTAGAAAGGTAAAAAGTTGAAAATGTAATAATGATAACAAAGGAAAAAATATCATAGCATTTTAGTTACTGTTGTTAATTTCCAGGTCTGTATATCCCCCACGCCTTGTCCATGGACAGCGAGGATGAAGGTAGCGAGGACACACCCCTCTCGGCCAGGAGCAATCTCAGCTACGACATCAAGTCAGCGCCCCTCCTGGAAAGGTTGGACCAAGTGCTCCGCCCCTCAACCGCCTTCCACATGACCACGCCCATTTCCGGGCGGCGAGATAGATTTGCCAAATCCGCCATATATCGACGTCAGAAGGTATACCTTTCGATACTGACGTCATCATACAAAAAGAAACCCCATGGAATGTTGAAATAATAATGTTCGATAAAAAAATCAGATTATTTGGGAGCATAACTTAACAAATCTTTCAATTTTCATAATGAAATGAAAGCAATATTTTCTATGTTGCACCCCCCCCCCTCCTCCTTCCTAATATGGAGTGATGGAGAGAAATAAAAAACCAAAAAATCTATTTGAGAGAAAAATACTGCACATCGAAAATGTAGTATGTATTGCTGTCATATCATACTTTTAAAAGAAATAAGAGTTGCTTCCCTTACACCGTAAATTTATTTTAGATATAAAAGCGGTTTCATATTGTCGCAAATTTAAGTCCAGTTTGCTGGTGAATTAGTGGTT
Organism: Chlamys rubida; assembly: GCA_032359455.1. Classification (NCBI taxonomy): domain Eukaryota; kingdom Metazoa; phylum Mollusca; class Bivalvia; order Pectinida; family Pectinidae; genus Chlamys; species Chlamys rubida. The sequence continues at coordinate 9,637 of JAUMHH010174234.1, read as the reverse complement.
GAACATGTACTAGTTGCTTCCCTGCGTCACAATCCTAACAAAGCTTTATATTTTAGTCGAACCCAAGGACACTGACTTCACTGACCGAGACAGAAAAAAGTGAAAAAGAAGAAGGTAAAGATTTTTTTCTGATTGTTGTTAATTTTGAATTAAATTTTTATCGTTAAAGAAAGAAATTGTAATTTGTTAAAGAATAGCAATTACCTATTTAATAATTAATCCTAAATTTTCGAATGGTATTATTAATGTTGCACATCAAGTCTGTGACAGTAAATTGAGTGCCTTCAACGGTAATGTAAGGCATTGACATATTATGGCCATAATGACATTCAATCAAAATTCCGAATGCATTTTAAATCCTTCTCTTAAAGATATAAAAGTTTTACTTTGCTTCTTGTTCGTCAACTTATTCATTGACACAAATAGTACCCAGCCGGCACAACGACATACTCTCAGCGTTATCATACCATCCACCATTATTGAATCTTATAAAAGTTGTATCATAAGTGTTAATTACAGAGCTAGAGATTTAACATTGGAACCAACGTCCTGTCAATGACAATGTGGTCAAACTATCTTGATGTTAATGCAGTAGTTAGGATTCCTATGATACTGGGAACGTCCAGCTATAGCGTGCCTTCTTTGTACCGAAGAGATGACCTTTTTCAAAGAACGTGTTTAAAGCTAGATTAGTGTATTTAAAATCATTTATTAAACAGAAAACGTGGAGATTCGGGACGTGAACGGTAACCCGGCTCCCGAGAAACAAGAAGGTCGGAGGACGATATTCGACGACTGGGACGCTCAGTACAGACTGGCGGTACGTATCAATGCATTTTATTCGGGACGAACAATATGGACTGGAGGAATGCATCGATGTATTTGTTTCCATAGTGGACACAAAACACAGACAAGCGGTATCTATCACACATGTTGATGGTAGGTACCAAACCTGGCTGTGGCTAGTTAACGACGCCATTTTCAGGGGATGTAAAATAAAGAATGGCGATATGTTTCGACTCATTTTTCAGTCACCCATCTAAAAAGTCAACAAAATATCTTTATTTCTACATCAAAATGAAAGAAGTTTTAGTCACTTCGTTCATTTCAAATGAAATTCAAGTATTGCAGAGCTTTTCAGACTAAAAAATGACTCTGAAAAGAGCGGCCATGTTTTCTTAGCAACCATATAGCTTCGTCAAGACATTTTTAGAATGAAGTTTTACATTATTGTACGCAAATGTTTCTACTTGCAGTGACTGTGTGTTCGAGTAAAAGCAGATAAATTCAATATTGAAACTGACAATTGTTGGAGAAAAGAAGGCCTTCCTGTTTTTCTATTAATAATAGCTGACTATCGCCTATAAATTAGGTTTGAAACTTTTTCACGTTTCTCAACTGGGCATTGCAAAACAAAAAATCCATTTATTTTTAAAAAGATAAACTAAATGTTGTCTATAAGTTTTGGATAGGCCTTTTTTCCTTCTATAAAACGTTTTGTATTAAGACTATTGATGGACTTCCACTGCCGAAGAATTCAAATGTAATACATATAAATCCTCCCGAGACCTCAAAAGTCAGCTTCTAGTCCTAGGTAGTGAAAGTATGTGACTTTGTGTTTCATTTCTCATTAGACAGCAGGTAACAAAATGTATTCTGTATTGCTATGACAATTTATAAGTCGAATTGCTGAACATTACTGACGTATTTCTCTTTAATGTAGTGTGTAGACGATATTTTGGTAATGAGTTTCTTTGAAAAACAATCAGATTGCGAAGATTACATTTGTCTTTTGACTTTAATCAAAATATACATTCATTCGGCTCATTGTAAAAGGGCTAGTAATTTAATAAGATATGGCCTCACTTTCGATCTGATTAAAACCAATATGTAACTAATCAAGTATGCATGTGTACCACGTATATAGAAACTTCATTTATATATAACATTAAATGAATATTTTGTTTACACATAATAGTTATAATGGTTCATTTCCCAACGTCTTCGAATTCTCATTGTAGAAGCTTCTACAATCAAAACTGATTTATTAGAAAGCAAGGTAATGCGACAGTTCGGTTTGGTATAACACTTCCAAGCCATTGGGAAGGCATGTTGCATTTTAAACTGCAATTTCAGAGGATTGTTGGGCGACAGAACCGGTAAATTGCTGAAACTGGTGTTCAATGAATTCCCAAATCATTCCGAGACATAAACATGTATATATATATACATATGTAGAAATAGAGGGAGCGCCGATGCCTTTTCCCGTCCAAACACCGTGATTATTTGACTTTAGTTTCCCAATTGGAGTGGGTTTCCATCGATTTTAAACACGGGGAACAAATTGCTGATTAAATTTCTGTCTTGTCAGCTTCTGTACAATAACAAACAGGTCGTATATAAACTGGTACATAATGGCCCACTCTCACGTGTTTAGGCAAGTAAACAAAGAGCGTGCGGAGACAGTTTTTACTACATTGAAAACACTTCCACCTCATCGCACTATCAGAGCTCGGTTGTGGCATTTCATCACAACACACATACATCTTGATAAGTGTAAACTCGATGTAAACATGCTCATCGTTTCATTTGTATCCTCACTTACTCCGTTCGTTTGGCAAATATTCCATTTCTTGACTATTTCCTCACACATCGTCCTTGATACAGCGCACAATTCCTGAATAATATCAGAATTTACAAACAAACAATGCAGTACCATAAGATTTCATATGTTTTGTTTTATTCCGAAGTTGTGTTTTTTCTTCATAATTTCTGCGAATCTTGTCACATATCGGTAAAAATAGGTCTTTCTATCGAATATTGCTTATCAAAAGATCATGAAACTTATTTTATCTCGTATTATTAGTTACTTTTGAAGATTTGAAAAAATGCATTTTTCACCCCCTGCACAAATGCCCTTACTTACAGTTTTTCCACCTTTAAATGACTCTAAAATCGTTCACAAATCATTTGATTGATATACTTTTTGCTTTATATTCAGTTATAGACTTTGTGTACCAATCCTGAACCCAATAGATGTAATATAAAACGATAACCTTGATATAAACATTGGTTTGACAGCTCGAGGAATAGATAGGAGTTTTCAAAGGCCAGACTGAACAATAGAAATGTCAAAATGTTCGAATTTTGCACGTGATGTAAAAAATCTTTGAGATTCGTCAGCAACTCGAACACGTTAGCCGTATGTCTATACTTGTGTATACATATAACTCGCGAGTAGATGTAACAGTTTTGATTTGTTTACCTACACAGGAACATGAAGAGACGGAGGCGGATAGAAATCCTCTGTTTGTCAAGGTACAAACACTAAAGAAAGGCGAAGTATTTGTAAGTATTGATAAAAATATCAAACAACCAATAAAAAATGCAGAAGATATGATGAATAACTTTTAGGCGACGTATTTAATAAAATCCGACCGGTTGCATCTCCTTTTCCATCTTATACCATTTATTCTATATTATATATAAAAGTATTCATACCGTCCTCAGATCTAACACAGCACAAACGATTTTGGGGTGATTCAGCTGTAATTGTGACATCGTCGATTGTTATAATCGTACATAAATGCTAGAGTGTAAAATGAAGTTATATATTCGCTATGTAAAATGAAGTTATATATTCGCTATGTAAAATGAAGTTATATATTCGCTATGTAAAAAGAAGTAAGATATTCGCTATGTCCATTATTAGGCCGTACCTCTCCCTTATTGTGTTCAACAATTGACAGGTACAAATCTTATAATGGACAATCACACGTAACAAAAAGAAATGTAAACATCAGCAAGGTTTAGAAGAAAATTTACAATTTATTGGCAAAAAAATATCTTTACCAGATACATGTGATACATGTAGATATAAGTGTAGGTAAGATTTAAGAGGTGAAATAATCTTTTGAAACATCACAAACTATATTATATTTAATTGTCATATTTGATTGTTGAATAATCCCATTGGCTGTCAGTTTTAATTTGATTGAGGATATTTACAATAGTTTTAACAGAATTAGGAATAAATCACTTGTTCTAGCTTGCTCTTGTCACGCTGGACTAAATGATAGATATCACAAGTAAAGAATTTATATAGAAAAAACTTGTGCATCTTTCAAACATGTTAATTATATGCATAAAGCATTAAATAATAACTAATCGAATAAAACAAAACCCAAAGGTAATCAGACATAATGATACTGACCTACCAATTCTAACACTGTACTGGCAGCAGTGACTTGCCTAGTGATATGTCTTTATCAGCAAATATACATAACCTGTGTTTAAAGTAATGATAAGATGAGATTATAGACAACATAACGTATATAGTTTATGTTTTGAATACAATTTGGTAATTTTGTATTGGACGCCGTAGGTTTCCAAAATAAGGTCAAGGGCGTTTTCTTTGTCCACAAAATTCTGACAATATCATGGCTAAGACGGGACTGAAAGTTTAATTTTTTTTTTTTTTTTTTTTTTGTACATAATACTGACATTTGCCTTTAAACCACATTGTCTTCATATTGTTGCTCATCTTCCTACTGTTGTTTGGTAATGCCATTAAACTGATGTCCACTCGCAGGGTCTACAATACATCGTGTTTGACGACCAGCCTCAGCCGAGTTTGATAGTAGTCAGTAATGGGGCTGATTGTGTCCGAATCAGCCGCAGACTCTTCAAACAACACCTACAGAAGGATCCCAAGATGGTCGACAGACTGACCAATCAGGTAGATATATTTCTGACCAATCACAAGATGGTCGACAGACTGACCAATCAGGTAGATATAATATTCTGACTAATCACAAGATGGTTGACACACTGACCAATCAGGTAGATATAATATTTCTGACTAATCACAAGATGGTTGACAGACTGACCAATCAGGTAGATGTAATATTTCTGACCAATCATAAGATGGTTGACACACTGACCAATCAGGTAGATATATTTCTGACTAATCCAAAGATTGTTGACAGACTGACCAATCAGGTACATATATTATAATATTTCTGACTTTGCATGGGGATATTGTTTCTTTGAAGGTGAATACAAGTAATTGACTATCTTAAGGAGATGCATAATCACAAGGACCGGGAACGTGATATTGAGGACTTGTGTTGGTATAGGATTCAAATCATTAACTATATTAGAACAGATACCAACGACTTAGTAACCATAATATATTTTACGCAATTCAACGCCGAGTTACCAGGTCAAGTTCTACTCGATTTGATATTTTGTATAGATTTATGACAAATGATTTATCTTAAATTATTACAAAGACTACTCACGATGATATCTTGTTTACACATTTAAACCGCCGGGAACACAGAAAACATACGGGAATCATTCGTGTTTTATCTGTACACCGAACACTAGGTTTCCAAAATAATAAAGAACTCTGCTCTGTATCTACACATTTCGAGCAATCACATATCGCAAAAACTATTCGCGAATTCCACAAACTTCACCAGAAATTAACAAAAATAACAACAACATAAAAAAATTGATGGTTTTATAACCGGAAGTGATCCCACCACGTACTATTACAGATACGGGAGGTCTGGTGTCTACACTGACCTGTTGCCGTTTCACATTAACGTCTTGGTCGCCCGGTATTTTCAAACGCTTGGGTGATCTTGACGGGTAGTTTGAAAATATCTGGTAGATCATTGCAGACATCAATCAATTTAATTGTTTTATGGAGTTTCAATGAATTGTCTAAGATATAATGTGTGATCGATGGGTTTGCGGTTTTGTTCGAATTGTGTTCGTGTGTGTGGACGCTCGCGCCCATATTCATGTGTCCTGCCTCCGAGTATAAAATAAAACAACAGCCCCCTATACTTGCACAAGGCAATTTATGAAATGCCCAGCACTTTTGTGCATGACGAACATTAACATTTCCGAACCCTAGCAATAAGCAGCGAAATACAAAATCATTCCGATATAAAAAGGGCCTTTTTCTCAAACAATGAACTAGTGCACTCCCATCTCTGATTTAAAAGGACTGTAAAATGTTCAATCAGGATCAATGAAACACACGAAATGCCGACTTTAGTGCACGGAACATGCATGTTTCAATGCATAAAACCTCATCAACGCTTCTGGAGGCAATACTATTGAAGTCACAAAATCCGAATAGATACTTATACAAGTGAAAGAATAATGCATGCCGGGATAGGTGCCTTACCCTTATAATGATGAAGCTGTTTGCCAATGTTCATGAACATTTTAGATTATGTCTAGACTTGTTAGCATTTGTTCAACGTGTGAATCTGTTAGTAAATTAAACTGTTTAATTTACTATGTGCACTATTTGAATCCGCCTACCTTAGAGACTTGATGGTCTCAAGGTATCGAAACAGCAATGGAGTATATGCTGATTCATCTTTGAAGACGACGTGAGCTTTACACTTGAAACATCAAGTATGATATGCGCATACATTGACCGACAAATAGGTTATCTGAGAAACGTTTAATTATTTGACTACCGGAAAGTTGACATGACGTTTGAAACCTTAGTATCTACATAACATGATGTTGTCTGTTTATGTTTACTCCCGTCGTCGTGTGCTCTAAGCAGACAATACCGCGGATAATTTTCCAAGTCAATTACATCGGGACTGAACACACGTATTCTCCATGGAGAAATCAAATCAAGTTGAAACATCGCACGGGGAGAATGTGCTTATATGTGTTTACGTTAAGCGGTTGTTTGATGTGGTTTTTACCAAACACATCTTGACTCGGACAATGAAGCGCCATTACCACCGACTTCTTTCTCTTATGTAAGTCGAACAGACATTTAGATCTCGCGTGACCTTTTCCGTTATATATGCATCTAACGATAGCGGTGTTTCGGCACGAGAGGCCAACTCGACGTAACACTGACAACTAGTGCTAGGGCGATGGCACGTGCATGACAGTGTTCAGTTATATTTAGCTGTTTTACAGCAATTTGCATTCCGATGGAGTGAATGGGATGTCTTTTTCATAAATTGAGCCTGTTCAAACAGATTGTGCCTATTAGGGAGTGCATTATTTCTAATTATTTCTTGGGATTGGTAATGGAATTCAATTGTCGGCCCGACGTTCCCTGATAAGAACGAATAAAATCAATCAAAACCGATCGAGATTGGAATGACAAAGTGGATTGCAGGTACACGCATATTGCCGGAACATGCGACGGGCCCTTATATGGAAGTTCACGTGTTTGCGATGGAAAAAGTACAAGAGAAAATGTCAAATACTGTTGGATTAATACAAATTCCATGTAAGCCCATAAATATAAAAAAAAGTCTTATCAAGAATAAACCGTTTTAATCACCACGTTTGTTTGGGCCGATCTATTCCCTGATGAACTCTGGATTCTCGTAAATGTCATAGTGAAGTAGGCGTACAAAGTGTATAACAGCTCATCTAGCCATTAACACACTCTAATACCCCGTTAAAACTTGTTGACCATCATTTAAAGATAAACACAACGAATTTGTGGCAAATGTCTTATCTGAGGTCGGAGTAATATAGGTTTAAATATTTTCAAATTTATGAATTTGAGAGCTTACTTGAATAGAAATGAATTTAAATATTCAAATGCATAGAAATTATATTTACATGAAAATGGAAGTGTCGAAATAAACATGATTGTATAAATATATAACCAACTGCGTCATACCCCTAAATTCCATCAGCAAGACCGCTATAGAAAACCACGGCAAAGCAGACATCCGGGGAAGTTCTTCCGATTAACCGAGCGAGTTTTGAGAAGTTGATAACGAAGTTATTAGACGTTTCATTTACAAGCGTCTGGAGTACAGCGATATCATGTCACGTGGTGTGAAGATGCGGATACTAATACATTTATCTCAATATTCCTCTCTAGATCGATACAGAACTAATCGTCGCCATGGATTACTGGCATACTTAAGGTGACGAGAACCCAATAAATTTATCACGGTCTCGAAAATCTCTAGAAACAATTTGTCACGTGTTTAGAAAGTCATATTTTTTGCCTTTGCCGGTGTCCAGATTAAGAGGGATATACAGCCATTTTCTGGTTTCCGTCTTAATGTGGAAAACAAACAATAAAGAATCCAAATTATTATTTTTAAGAAATATTGGTTTCCTTCGACATTGTTTAGCTCCGACAGACCACAAACTACGTCATATCCGGATGTGCTTTCGGTATTTGTTTACTCTTTGTTATTTAACAACTTATAACTAGGTTATATTTTCACACCGTTTTTGTTTTTGAAGTTTATACTTATGTTTGTTACGACATATTAATTTAATTGCCACATGACCTGTTCGACGAAATTAATTTAAAGTTTTTAACCAGACATTTCATTGTGTGTCACGTTAACAGAAGGATAGCCTTGAAACGTTAGTTCTTTTGGGTTTTTTCTTAGGAGTGACATACATCTAACTGTGAACTATCATCTATTACAGGTGTCCCCCTATCCTACGGACGAACAGCTGCAAGAACAACTGACCACGCGGGTCAACTGGGAGTCCTACAAAGAAATAAGCATCAGTCACAATATGTCGCGGGTCAAGGAACAATGCAAGAGACATAACCAGACACAACGACCTTTCCAGTTCTAGAACTAGAGAATTGAACTTCATCCACCCCTGAAATTTCATAATGAACTATTCCAACCTTTGAATTGGGATAGTTCAAATGTGTCTTCAGGGGTGATTGAGTTAAATCAAAGAATTGGAAACTATACCAGTACTGACTGTGAATGATCACTGATCTTTTGGTGACATGGTGGCTAACTCTTCCATAGACTAAAAGGAAACCATTCCAGGCTATAAACATGATTGTTCTTTCTTCTCGTATCTGAAGATAGGATGCTACTTTAATTCATAACAATAAGACATATGGCTGCTGCAGACAAACAGACTTTACTCAACGACAAGGTTGTGAACCTTTATTTGCGATAGTGAAACGTCTGTTAGGCATCAGCATGCCCCAGTTCTTAGAGGTGTTTAAAAGGTCACCTGTAAGATAGACCATATAAAACTCACACGTATGTTTACAGTCGTATAAACATGTTTAAAACCACAGCACCTCTTTCAGACTATCAAAGTTGAACGCATCGTATTTTGAAGCATACATCGATGTTGTTTGCAAACAGGATTATAATAACTAGCTTTTACGTTCACAGTCACTTTCACAGACACCGTACTATCCCACCTTGTGAATGAACAATTGATATTCACTAAATCTTAGGCATGGAAATTATAGTGTATATATCCAGAAACTGTACATATTCAGAGAGTGTGTATATTCAGAGACCTTTAAATTGTTTTGCGTGTGCATTTTGTTATATGTTAACTTATATGAAAGAAACAATTACAAACCTAACATGGTGTATTGTGTCTGACACAAACCACTTCAAGCTCTTGTTTGCGTTTTGTTATCATGTTGGAACATACAAATATATATCAACACTCATGTCATATGACGACGGAGACCAACACACATGTCATATGACGACGGAGACCAACACACATGTCATATGACGACGGAGACCAACACACATGTCATATGACGACGGAGACCAACACACATGTCATATGACGACGGAGACCAACACACATGTCATATGACGACGGA
>JAUMHH010174223.1:0-15770 GCA_032359455.1 Chlamys rubida | reverse complement strand
GTCAGAACACACATCGATAGGTCAGAACACACATCGATAGGTCAGAACACACATCGATAGGTCAGAACACACATCGACAGGTTAGAACACACATCGACAGGTTAGAACACACATCGATAGGTCAGAACACACATCGATAGGTCAGAACACACATCGACAGGTCAGAACACACATCGACAGGTTAGAACACACATCGACAGGTTAGAACACACATCGATAGGTCAGAACACACATTGATAGGTCAGAACACACATCGACAGGTTAGAACACACATCGACAGGTTAGACTACAATAATGCGGACCTGCAAAAGTGTACACAGGCCTTGCAAGGCTTTGTGAAGGCTCGCCTGATAGCAGCATCAGATTGCAAGGTCCGACATTATTTCATAAACGAACAACTCTGGTCCAACCGGTTCATCTGTTTGGATCGCGATAAAAGAATGCGGCCTTAGTTGTAATGTGCCTTTACCAACATCAAGGGACACTGGATCTTTTGATCAGATTTGTCAGTAAAACCAAAATAAAATTTGAATGGATAAAGTATGACCTAATTGTTTTAAAGATTTCTTCTAATTTTTCTCCAAAACATTTCTCAGAATTTACTTGTAAATATTAGATATCACAATATCCTCAAAAACAATTGAGAAAAAAGTCCAAAGGACAACAAAGCAACTTAACAAATAACAAAAATATTTTTAAAAACCCACACATTTTACACTTACTTGTACTACTATTAATATATTGCATCTATATATATAGTTTCAAAGGAATAAACAGTATAATTCAGCAATAATCCATTAATTTGAATGTTTTATAAGCATTATATTCTGGAGTTCACATAACCGAAATATTCCACCCGAGTGAGGAGAACGTTAATAACTTAAACCCGAGTGAGGAGAATGTTAATAACTAGGATCACAAATGACCTACCAACTTCTGTTGGAGTAAAATTCATCACGTAATTGCCGTTGCGGTAAACAGCGGCCATGGTGACTGTGCGTCCATTAGGTGACCGCGCCTCACACTGAATGTCGCCCTGTCCTGCATTCGTAACATCAACCTAGCACCAGACATCACAATGAACAGAGGAATAGATTTATCAAAAGACAATCACGTTAATGCTATCTAAAACATTCATCACATATGAACAGGATTTTATTCAGAATAACAGCATTACATACCTTTTCCTATATGTAACAAGTGACAAATATGACAGAAGAAAAGATATTGTCAAGTGAGGCACAAATAAATATCCCCAATTTTGCAGGGGGTTCCCACATTAGTTGCTTCTAACAGCATATAACAGGTAACAGCAGGTATATTCTTTTCGCAACCCCTAACCAGCGGGTTTGTCCTTGTGGGCCCTCCCTAACCAGCGGGGTTGTCCTGGTGGGCCCACTCCTCCAACCAAAACAAATCATACTTTCAAATTACAAAACATTAAATCCCTCATTTCAGAATAAATTATGCTTAAATTTACATAAAAAGTATTTTTTGAAGATTTAACACACGCACATTTCCCATTTAAGGCCTTGCACCTCTGCCCCCAGAAGAACCACAACCTTTCTTTTTTTCAATAATGAACCCTTTTGACCCAAGGATGTCCGAAACCCAATTTAGTCAAAATACATTCAGCTATTCTGGAGTAGAAGTCTTTCAAAGGAAAAGTTGGTGATAGACAAATGAGGCAAGATAAAATTCAGCTCAAAGACCAAACTTAGCTTACCCCAAGTCCCAAACCAGAGCACCCAACCTTAACTGGAGCTCAGAGTCGAAGCTTAGTTTACCTTAAGTTCCAAGATGAGATCAGTTACTTTAACTTGAGCTCAGACTCTAAGCTTACTTAAACTTTAGTCCCAAGATGAGACCAATCTACCTTAAATTGAGTTCAGAATCTAAGCTTACCTTTAGTTCCGAGTTGAAATAAGTCTGCCTTAACTTGAGCTCAGACTGTTAGCTTAGTTTACCTTTAGTCTCAAGATGAGACCAATCTACCTTAACTTTAGCTCAGAGTCTAAGCTTAGTTTACCTTTAGTCTCAAGATGAGACCAATCTACCTTAACTTCAGCTCAGAGTCTAAGCTTAGCTTTCTTTTAGTCCAGAGTAAAAATAAACCTACCTTAACTTGAGCTCAGAATCTTACGGTTAATTTACCTTTAGTTCAGTGATAAGACCAGCTGAACACTTGTCTGGACCGACGTATCTGACCCTTGACCGGTCAGCAAGGACCTTGAAGGACACTGGACATCCAACAATGAGTGAGTTTTCACAATAAACATTCAGCTGTAAAAAGATGAATTATATCTCATGGTTACTCAGAATTGATAAAGTTGATATTATTCAGGTAAAACAGACAATTAGAAATGATTTCCAATTCCCCCTCTAGATTTTGTTTAGCTTGATAGAAGTTCCTGAAAAGCAGTGGAGCTTATCAAAGGGAGATAATCCGCGAATTTTTCTCATGTGTATTTGGGAAACAGTGCATTGTACAGTTGTTAATATTTTATTTTAAGAACAAGTTAATTAATATCATTCATAAATCCTAAGAAAAAGCAGAAATTTTATGAACCTGTATTTTTTCCTTTTCTGAGATTTATAATTTATCTTTACTAATTGGGAAAGAGATGGCCTGCTTTCAATTAAAAATGAGGTCTGTGCAACGATTTAAAAAGGAAAGTTATCGACAGCTCCCTGAAAAAAAGAAGCATCCAAAATTTAAAGGATTGTCGAAAAAATAAGACCTTGAAAAACAAAGTAAATATTTAAGTGAAGTTGAGACACATCGTTGTTGTGGTTTTACTGGACTAGTAGAAGCCCCTTATAGGACTGTATTAAGGGATGGTTTCCTCACTCTGTGGTGCCCAGTCTCTGTGGCGGTAAACGTTCCAGTGGCTCGGCTCCCAACCCAGTTAAAGTGTACAGCAGGGTTGGAGTCAGGTCCCTTAATCTCGGCCCTCACATCTGACGCGGTTAGCTCAGTATCATCTATACGCAGAGAGAAATCGGCCTGAAACATTACGTGAAACATACACAAATAAGGACTCTGAATGAATTAATTGAAAAATTTTGAAATCTCAAAATTTACTTTTTAGAGTTAAATATAATCAATTTGAATTATAGCAATATATATCCATACACAGAAAGAAAAAAAAATTGAAAATGCAAAATTCAGTAAATTTATCAACACTTTGCTAGGCTTGCACTTTCCTAATATAATTGATTCATGTCATTACCAGTAATAATTAGGTTAATTAACTGATCAAAGTCTCAAAAAGGTCATTAGTTTGACTAATTAGATTAATCTACCCCAGTACTTTTAAACATGCATTATTTACAGAATCATTAAATAAAATGTTCTCAATCTGTGTTATTCCGTCTTTGCGTATTGCAGAGTTATCTTCTCTTGTGAGCAGGTATTAATTGTTATGTCATTGGTTTGTGAGAGTAACGTCATCAATTTTTGAGAAAACGACGTAATTTTCTCACACAAACCAGTGACGTAACAATCAATACCTGCTCACAAGAGAAGATAACTCTGCAATACGCAAAGACGGAATAGTATATAAATAGTAAATAGGTTTACTTTTTATAGTCTTGTAATTTTTTACGATGTGATACAATTGGATAACTTGTTGAAAGGACATTTGAGTTATAGAACAATGGGCTCAACACTTTACCACAGCTGATTATCATTTTTATAAACTTTATAAACTTTATAAACTTTTATAAACTTTATAAAGCTTAACAATACACAAATAACTACAGATAATTTGTACCTCCTGTTCAATGAAGACGTTCCTGGGACCCGCCTCCATGACAACCTTCTCTGCTGCTGTGCGAACGGGCTTAAAGTTTCCGAAATATGCTGCATATGCCATGATTCCGATATGATCGACCTCTGGGTCACACATCTCCTTAGCTGTGAGGATAGGCTCCACCCCCAGCCTGCGAGCCGCATCAATACCTATACAATACATAAACTTGTACATTGATTTCTGTAGACAAGTTTTACCAGATTCAAATAAATTAATAACATATTACTATAAAATAAGAATTTATTATGGTTTTTGATCTAATGAAACTTACCAAAAAAACAAACTGAGGCTAGATTTCCTATCAAGATCCTGTTGTGTCATGCTACAATATGTTTTGTGGGGCTCTAACAATGATTATTGCTGTATGCATATGTATAATCTTGGAGGCTCACCATTTTCAATCCGAATGTCATGCATATTACCATACAAATACCAACAAAATACTCAAATCAAACCTAATGTTAACTCGTAAATTTAAAATAAAATGGGTTTATTGGCAAAAGATGTTACATTTTGCACTAATATTTACACTGTATAACCTCTTCAGGTGTTTTTTGAAAAATAAAACTGAGTGCAAGATGTAAGGTCTTCTTTTATCAATTTAACCATTTGTTTGTGTAATTAATTCTCATTTCAAAATACATTTCGTTGTATGGTCATCAGTTTTTGCAAAATATACAAAAACAAACATGTGCTGTTATTGTAATTTCTGCCTTACCTTGTTGTAAGTCATCCACTGGATTTCCCATAGGCGAGGTCGACTCTCCAAGGGAGGTAACCAGGTTACACAACAGTCTCCCATCAGCCCAGTCTTCCTGCATAACACCACAATGTCATTATTAACAGTGACATATGATATTCAGTCAAACGTCGATGTTTCGAACTTTGCTGGACGATCGGGAAAAAAATTGAAACATTGAGACTTCAACTCACTAATGTTTAACTTCGAACAGCAATAAAAACAATTTGAAGTATACAAACTTTGGACTTATTAATACAACAAGAAAACTACGTTTCATGTATTAACCCTTTCACCACTGTAGACCATAATGGACTCATCCAAATCAAAGCATGGAAGAATTTACTAAAGTTACATAGGGGTGAAAGGGTTAATACACTGTAGTCTGTATATGCTCTGGTGTTAAAACGACCCTGGGACATTTTAATGTTCTGGTACAGGTAATTGTTTTACTTCAGTTTATTAGTTGTAATTGTCAATGTTTTCCTGTCGATGGGACCTTTATGGTAGTTCGAAACAGCAAGAAATTTGACTCATTAAAAGTTCAATCAATAAATGGAATATCAGTAGAGTTATATAAGGAAATAATTCAAGACTTTGCTATAAGTTCGACAAATTAAAAAAAACGGTCTGTTTATAGAAGTTTGACTGTATAAAATTACACTTGACTTTACAGTCACCAGACTTTAAGGACACTCAATACTATTTTAAATGTAAGGTACAGTGACACCTGGCTTTACCGATACCTGACTTGCACCGTTACCTGCCTTTAAGGATCCGTAGTACATTTTGATTTATGAAGTGCAGCGACACCATTAACATACTGTATACCAGGAAATTTTCGTTGAAGTTTTATTTTCGACTTTTTTGGCCCACTATTATGCAGGGGAATTTACCATAACAGCAAACACAAGTAAACAACATGATATGCATACTAATTAAATTTCAAGGGCAAATTACCACTTGGGGAATATTGATTATTCTGCCGAAGGGAATGGTTTAAATTGCGAAAGTTTCCCCGTTGATACAGCATATTTTTGTGCCTTTTCAGGGATATTATATAGAAAACTATACCTGTAGTCGAGCTAGAAGTCATAAATAACCATAATAATCAGGTTCACCAGGGCTTTACAAACAGAACAACATCAAGGGTTGGAAATCAAACTGAAACACGACAGCCAATTGAAGGACAAGCAGACTATAAAAACATTTTGAAAACTTGTACATGTACTAACTGTGAAGTTGTTGAAGGTGCCGCTCCTAAGGAGGTTGCGGACCATGTTCCTGGTTGCCATGTAACCAGGCGACTCAATCTTCATGAAGTAGGACAAGTAGGTCATTCCGGACAGCTCGTCAAGGTCGGGGCTGGAGAGATCCTCGGGTCGTACGACCAGGGGAATGTCAAAGTGCTGCTTGGCCAGGTTCATGGCATTGCTACAGTTGTTCAGGCTGGGAACAAGACGAAGAACAATTAACGTACAACCTGCTGAATCTCAACTCTCTCAACAGGAAACTATAAATAACATTGTGTAATTATTTTACACCACATAAAAATATTCTAGTTATAAAAATATGTATATATATATAATCAGAAACACATTCAAAGTCCTTGTGATGGTTAAATATAAAAAAAACAAATGCAAAGAGTGTCTAAGTGCCTCCCTAGAGGAGAAAGCACTAGGAAGGTATAAGACACTCTTTGCATTTGTTTTTTATATATAAATATGTTTGCAAAGCTTATTTGGTTTGTTTCTATTGAGATGTAGTGGATTTCTTTTTCTTTTTTGGATGAATAACAGTTATATTTTTCACTAGGATGGTAAATATTTCTGAAATTTTTCACATGTCAAGTATTCATCCAAAATGTGGGTATTAATGTGAAATAATATTGCCTTATGTATGGCAAAGAAGACAAAGGTAAACTTGCAGCAAATACTACTCTGTATAAAGCATTTGTTTGTCTGGTTCATGATTGTGTGTCCTGGCAACAGCTTAGGTCATATAAATGTCAATGGACACAGATAATGAGGTCTCTCAAAGGTCACTTAATTATAAAAGTGCAATATAACTGAAATGTCATACCCTGGACAATGAAACACTCAACACCGTTACAGAATGCTGATATATATCTATGCTAACTAAAAGCAGTTCAATACTTATATTTACCATTTTTGGAATTAGTTCATCTCATAGAATATTATTATTCAGCCTTTAGTTCAAGTAATGTATGCATCGTGTATGGTTTTTTTTAATGAATATAACAGCCATCGGCCGGTGAGGGTCAGTGGTATCCAGCATAACAATTATGACGTCATAATAAAGATGACGTCAACAATTGGTCCATGGCATTCATAGCCTACATGAATGCCAACTGAATTTGGTAGGGTTATGTAGTGGCAATGCCATACAATGGTTAATAAAATTACAAAGGTCAATGGAGATTTAATATCCACATACCTGTCACTGTGACTAAGATATCTCCAGTTAGCGGCCTCCTCTATCCTCGGGTCACAGTAATTCACTAGGGCACTGTGGGTAAAAAACACCAGCATTATCTCAGTGTGTAGTTCTGTCTTTAAAGTTTGACATCAATTACATCTTCACTGTGCCCCTAAAAACTACACTTGTAACTATTGACAAAGGCTGAAACATATATTCTGATAACAGCAAGACTGACAAAAAATTACAAATATGACAATAAAATAACAAAGTACTGTAGTGTAAGAAAGGAAATGTAGTGTTAATCACGAGCTGAAAACAGTGTAAATTAATAAAATTAATAGTGACTTTATCCTTTCACCCCTATGTAACTTTAGTAAACTTGACCGTCCATTGATCTGGATGAGTCAATTATGGTTTACAGTGGTGAAAGATTCAGACTGAATATTGCAACATTACTCTTAAAAAAAATTAGGAAAATATTTTATGTTTATTATAATCCATAAAACTTCAATTCGATGCTTATTCTAAAAGTTATGTGTGCAAGTGGACCAACTTGGTTCCCTTTAACTTACTGGAGAGCAACGCCATCGTTCCAGCACGAGGTGAAGTTTGTGATTGCGCATTCTGGGATAACTGCTCGTAACCATGCCAACATCAGCTTTTTGGCGGGAAACTTGGTCTTGCCAATTTGGTAACGTAGAATAAGATGCCATATCAACCCCAAAATCAGCTTCAGGTTACCGTTGGAGATATCGTCACTGCCTGTGATAAACAAAATGATGGTACAGTAACAAAATTAAAATTAATCAAGAGAAATACTATTCAATATCGGTCACTGATTTATAAGAACCTCCATCGGGCACTTTAGAGCTCTTTCTTGTGCCATTTTCGGGCGGAAATTCAGCCAAATTCCCAATGGAAAATAGTGCTATACTTTTTTTCCAAAAGTCTATTCCAAATTTCCAAATTTAAAAAAAAAAATCTTTAATTTCATATTTAAATCTCCAAATCTGAAAAAAAAATCCTTAATTTTCAATTCATCTGAAATGACATCTGAAATGGATGATGGCCAAGATATTAAACATTCGTACATTATGTACTATAATTTCAACACCCAATGAACAGGTCAGATCCATGTTAATGCAGCACACTGGGGTTCTGACCAGTAAATCTGTATCAAATGCTCTAGACATCATATAGCCAAGTAGGTTGAAAGAATGACTATAAAGCGTCTAACATATGCAATGTTGGTGCTCCAAATACTATTACTATTGTCGCCGTCACCACAATAAAATGTCATTTGACTAAGAATATCAATCATTGTAACAGCATTGAGGACATTCATTACCTAATTTACAATCTGTCAGGTGTCGTTTGTTAGGGGTCTAACATCCGTGCTGTTGTTTTATGTCCTCATAAAGACCAACACCTTATGTATGTACACTGCCAGACAGAAAGAGTAGACAGGAGACAAAAGAAATTATATCAGAAATATTTCAATATGGTGGGCAGAAAATTCTTTCAATGTAGAAGAAAAAATGAAAACCTCTGGGCCCGTATTCATGAAACCGTTCTCATGCTCAAGCATGGATTTTGTGCTCAAGCCTAATTTCTGTTTATAAATTAGCAATGAGAGTTTATTTTGTCAATGATTTGGAAAAAAAAATAAACAGGCTTAATGCCAAATACTGTTTTCAATGTTTACACTTGACTTTTTGACCTTTGACATGATTTAAGTGAGTTATAAGAAAGTTGGTTTGAGCACAGAATCCATGCTTGAGCATGAGACCAGTTTCGTGAATACATATTCAGGAGTCTGCAAGGGGAGGGGAGGGGAGGGACCTAATCTTACAATAACATACAGCGTGGGAGTCTGCAGTACACCTTTTATTTCCCATACCTGCGCGCAGGAAATTATGACAGCAATTCTTTGTTATTTTATGTTGTATTTACCTGTAATTTATAATTGTAATCATACAATTATTAGCTACATACCTTAACAAACAAACGAATAATCTTAGATCTTCATCTTACTTCAGAAAGTACAAAAACTAGGATAACTGAATACTGTATACCAGGCAATGATCAACGCAGAATAACTTTCAGCTTTTTTTCAGCTTTCGCTCTCTCCCAAATGAGGGCGAATTCATTATGACATTGAATACTAGTATACAACATACAGTATTTAGTAACTACAAGTAAACGGTAAAATTAACACTGTGAAAATATAAAGTTAATCGTCAAAGGGCGAATATTTGACTGGGCCAAAGTTCTCCTGTATACAACGTTAACACTTCATTTTATTGGCAGTATATGTATATGTTTCATTCTTAATTTGTTTGTTTGTTTGGTTTTATTTAGTTTAACGTCCTATTACAGCTAAGGTAATTTAAGGACGGCCTCCCCTGTGTGCAAGATGCATGCCTGTAGTGTATGTGTGTGTATTTTGGGAGGCTGCGATATATTCGTGTTTGTCTCCTTTATAGTGCTACATCACTGAAACATACTGCCAAAGACACCGAGCAGGACGCCCCACCCGATCACATTATACTGACAACGGGCGAACCAGTCGTCCCACTCCTAATTTGCTGAGCATTAAGCAGGAGTAGAAATTACCATGTTTAAAGACTTTGGTATGTCTCGGCCAGGGGACAGAACCCAAAGCCTTCCTCACAGGGGCGAACGCTCAACAAATGGCCAAAAGTGAGGCATTGTCAAGGGAGACATTAGGACGAAGAAAGTTATGTAGAAAGGAGAGAAGAGATAAGGTCCCAAATTTAGTCGCCTCTTACGATCATACAATTGGGGGCAGCAGGCATAATTCTTACGCCCTACCTGCAGGGCAGCATACGTTTGATATAGAGTACCACTGCTGTTAATGACACCTATCCCATTGGTAAAGTAACAGGACATGATGAGTGATAAGGTTACGAAATGTCAATGGTACCACAATACTGCATCACATTCACTAATCCTACAGATCGGGATCATGTTTTAAGTCTGAAAAAAGTATGATAGTATCAATAATTGTTGATGGGCTAATTATGGCATGTGTTAACATTTAAATATTTGGTGATTTTCAGGAGCGTTCCTCATTCCTTACCTAGCATGCGTGGTCGTGGCCGGAGTACCTCTCTTCTTTATGGAAGTAGCCGTTGGTCAGTTTATGGGGGTCAGCGGATTCAAGGCATGGAATATCTGTCCTTTATTCCAAGGTAAAGGGATTCAGCACATTTGTGTTTTCAGAGACCACATGTTGCAATTCAAGTCACTTGATAAAATATCCAAAGTATAGAATCATAACAGCATTTCTGACATGCGATCTATAAGATTGGAGATCAATAAAATATTGCCGCAATTTTCAAAAATCAACTTATTTACGATGTTACATTTATAATCCTGGGATAACCGTCCTCTGTTTTGATATTTGCTTTGGTTTATGGTAATGCCCTGTCTCAAATAGAGTTTAGAGTGAGAGGAACAGGTTAGTATAATATTTGCAACATTACAATCTGGATAATCACAGACGGATAATTCCGATTCTGCTTCATATTCGTTCACAATCGCATTTGTTTTGTCACAGTTTCTTATAATAGTACAAAACGTTATAATCTATGGAACGGACAGGTCTGTGCCGTCGTTCCCAACCACCTCACGCAGTAGGGCGTGCCTTCTTTAAAATATAACCCCTTTAGAACAGACAAGAAATTTCTTGTTAGTCAATACCATCAAATGGGTATGCATAAACACTGTGTCATATCTACACGTATGGGTGTCGGTCGGTCGTTCCTTTTGACACTTTAGATATACACACTGAGTCAGACCTAGACTTTCATATATCCTGACACTTTTAGATATGTAAAAACACTCTGCCAGATCTATGATAACTTTAATCATGCTAATGTATGTGAAAAGTACGATGGCTGAAGGCGATCAGGCACATTGATTCTCACGTTATCACGGTAATTTGATATCAAACCGATGCTTACGTTGTTAAAACTATATATGGCAGAACGACAGCCTCCTTTTACAGGAATTGCAAGTGAATTCATTTCAATTTCATAGCTACAAACTTAATGTTTTAAATGGTCATGCAGCGGCGGTTGTTATGAATAACAAATAAATAGAGTTAAGTAATTAAATAAACGTTATGTACATTTTTGTAATTTGATATTGGTTTTATAGTGAAAGATTTACTTATCGGTTTCACCTGACTTGTTCCAATACTCTAGCAAAACTAAACTAATGGATGACATTGACAATATTGTATCTGCGTTGCATGCAGCCCAATTAAAAGGCATGGCATCCATTGTTCCGACATATGATTAACATTTATCATCGATATCGATAACATTAGCCATTTTACTTGATATAGTAACACCAACAGGTAGGAACAAGAGAACGGAAGGTGGTGCTGTATGGTTATTAAAAAACGCGAATTAACAAAAACAAAGCGTAACAATAAAAACAAAATTAAACAACAAATGCATATTGATTTTAGTCACGATTTACATTCAGATATAAATAAACACTTCTTGAATCATAACGAATATCACTTTTTTAATTAATAAGAGATATCCTGTATATAGGCCCTCAACAGAAGCGTTTAAAAATGTTTCCAAATTCCGTAGCGTCAATTCATAATATTTTTTATGGGGAAGTAGAATGCCCAGGGTTTTTATCAGTCAATAGCTATCAATGGCCGTTGATTTTGATTTAAACATATTTGTATTTGCATCAGATCCGTACAATAGGGATTGGAGGTCAAAACAATGGCCGTTCTCGGGTTATAATTATTTACCACGCTACAGTATCGAAATAAGAAATGATTCGTTTGTGTACACAATCCTTTGTAACACATAAAAGTGTACCGCGGTGCAGAAACGAAATAGAAATGTTTGTTTACCGAATGGTAGTTTACCGTGATACAGAAACGAAATTCTAATGCAATTTGTCCTACCGCCTTTTGTCATTGTATTAAGGTTCAACACTCCCCTTAAATTTCAACTCCCTGGTAAGTGTTATTCAAAGGCCCTTTTGAAAATATCGGAATATTTATATGTAATTTAAATATATTGAATATAGACCTATGAGCATCAAAAGTACATAAACTTCATATAAAGTGCCCTTTCTTAGCATTTAATGTTGTTATACAAAAGCTAAACTTGTTATAAATAGTAGCGTACTCTAGCGAATTCATAGCATCATCTAACGTTCACTAATCGATCGAGGTCACTTAGACTTTGTTTGCTTATTTATAATCTGCTAAAATATGTTACCAGGGGATTTTACTATGGTTTTAGTGGTTTCGCATGGAAACATCTATCTTTATTTGATGTCGGAATTCCTCTCAACAAGCTAATAGAAGAGAAGTTAAGCCCTGCATGGCCTAGGTATATAAATAAACTTTAAATTATATGTCATTTCTTATTACTCAGTTGGGTTGCAAAAGAGATTGACATGTTATAGGTCCGGTGAGCTATATTTATGAAGACGTCTGCCTTCCTGCCTTGTTAGTGACTTCGTTAATCTGGCTATGTACTATTTTGATATCTAGTGTACAAATTCAATATACTCAAATTGCATCTATCTCGTCTAGATCTATAAATATTCATTATATCATGTAACCTCGTTTCCAGGTCTTGGTGGTGTGACGACCACGGTGGTGTTCTACCTAAACTGTTACTACAACGTGATCATCTGTTGGGCTCTTTACTATGTGTTTGCCTCCTTCACCACCGAGCTTCCCTGGAAGACATGTGGCCACGAGTGGAACACAGAACACTGCTACGACTTCAATGGTGTAAACAAGACAAATTCTACGAACAATGTAACGGCGGTGCCACTGATCAGGGTAGACCCAGTCAATGAGTTTTGGGAGTAAGAATAAATTTGATTATTCGTAATTTATATATATATGTGTATGTGTATCTTTATTGTAAAGGAGAATTTGTGTTAAAGATATGAAAAGCTGAACAAATATCAATGATAATTATATAAAACTGCATCGATTGATAATATGTCAGTAATGAATGTAGATTATTATATATTAGAATGAATGACAGGTTTTCAATATACATTTATCGCTCAGACTTTATTACATTCTTTTTTCTAACAATCAGGAGAAAAGTGTTAGGTATATCGGACGGGATAGAGAATATGGGAACCATAAAATGGGATCTCGCCCTGTGTCTCCTGTTGGCCTGGGTTATCGTATATGTTTGCATCTGTAAAGGAATTCGATCTTCCGGCAAGGTGAGTACGTCACATCCGGTATTTTGAACACCATTGTAACCATTTGATATTGCATTTATCTTAATAGTTCCGATTGTTTCATTTTCCCAAAACAAAAGGACAGATTGTTGGAGTTGATCAGATGACCTAGATCACGTGACTGACTGAGTACATGAGTTTGTTAACGACTAGGGGAGTGAGGCGGTCATCATGTCTTGTCATGTTGGTTTCACAGCGATTATCGGTTTTGTATTTATATTTTGTCTTCAGTATTGACCCTGACACTTTGATATATTTTTAATTCTATTACATTTTTACAATTGTAGAAGTTAATTCTTACATTATATTGTATTTAAAAAACGTGATCATTTTGGTTATAAATTTGGATCTGTGACCATACGCTAGTAATTTTCCAGAACTACTGTAATAAAGTGTACAGACATTTATATGTGTATGCTATCTGTATTTATATATATTCCAGGTGATGTACGTAACGGCGACCGCCCCATACCTCTTCATGCTCGCCCTGCTTATACGGAACTCTGTTCTAGAGGGCGCTCTTGACGGGGTCATTTATTATCTCAAACTAGACTTAACCAAACTGTTGGACGTCGGGGCAAGTATTTAGCTGATCCATAGTTCGCTCGTCTTATGAGACAGACCCAGTCGCTTGAGATATGTCCCCAAGGTCATGTCAGATATTGCATTATATAATCTCTTTATAATAATTTAAAGTTGTTTTAATGCTTTGCATCAACCTATACAGCCCGGTCCTTAAGCCCTATGATATATTCGTTGACGCGTTTCATACTTAGCTGTCATTCGCCAAGAACATGACACTCATTACGTAATAGGTGTAACTGATATACATTAGGCTTAATATTAACTGGAATATATGAAACGAATCGTCAATACCTTATCAGATGTCCTTGCAAGCGTTTATTTTCCAGTGCTACTTCGAATTAAGACACTAAATGTCACTGTACAGAGGTGACATTGTCCTTAATAGGTTTATCGAGATGATTCACAATGTATCACATGCGTGTCACTTGATACCTTACGTAGCGTGCTCTCAGCATGATGCACATTCGTGTTGTCAACAAACAGTTCGTTTCTTTAACACCCTACCAAATACACCTAAAATGCCGAGTCCTAAACATCTAGCCACAAAGCTCCATTTAATTAATTTGATGCGTGACCTCTATAAACAGCTCCGGTTTTTAATTTTTGTCTTAGATTAAGGTAGTGCACGTGCACTTTCACTACCCCGTTTCTGTCAGGGATATAAATTATATGCTTTCGGACGCCGAGATTTTCTCCTCATATTTCACATCTTGACCCTAAAATAATATAATTTTATTTGCATACACATATAGTTTGTATACACATGCGACACTGGGGATAACTTACCATGATGATATTAAAAGGGACTCTTTTCTTATATCATGATGATCAATTCTACAAACGATTAATTCTGTGTTACAAAACAAATAGACATCTTTTATAAAACTTGTGCACCGGGCCATTTCTGCCTAATGGTCGCATATATTACCTGAACTTATTAAATTATTTTTTTTCTCCCAATATGGCCCTTTCCAATTTCTCAGGCTTGTGTTTTCTGCCATGAAGTCTTGTCCACGCATTGATCAATGCATATATTGCCGATGATGAAAGAAACAATAGCACTGTGTTAATAGCACCACCTCTGCACGACGGTGTCAAAGGTGACATTAAGATTGACATCACAAGAGGTACATTCCTGTCGGGAAACCTATTACGTTGCAGTAGTGCTTGAAGTTAAGTCTAGTCGTCTGCTGCCAAGAGACTAGGGCAACTACACTGTTTATATGTTTCATTAAAGCTATCAATTACACTCACTTAGCTCCACTCATATATGAAATATGAAAACGTTTAGGTATGTTATAATGTACTCTTGTTAATTTGGTGATAATTCATTAAGATAATTCGTCAACGTGTTTAACAGACAGGAAGTGTGGCAGGCTCTTGATTGGGTATTGGGAGGTGAAACGTAGTGATAGTTGCCTTCTAATGTATACCAGTACAGGAAAGCATCAAAAAACCATATGTGCCACTTAATACAGTCATTTTACGCTAAGTATCTAAGTTATGTTAGGTAACGTCTTAGACGACGCTTGTACATTACATAATAGCTGAGCACTGGGAAATCTATATTTAACTTTCTAAATTATCTTATCAGTGTATATTACGTAATATTGAGCTCTATTAGAATATCGCACTAAGATAATGGTGTGTGTTATGTTTTTCTATTAAAATATTTCATTTGCATAACGCATATTTTGTATTGCCAAAATGCCACATACGCTTTTAAGAATTAAAGAAATCGGTATCCAATTGATTTCGAATTCGTGCATGTGACCATAAGATCCCTCACTACACAAAAGAGTGTTTTGGGAATATGTATGACACGTACACTGCCCTCCGAAAGTTCTGTTACACATTTTAAATTTTGCTGATAAATTATTTTTGACAAAACCATTGGAAAAATTAATTTGTTTTAA